>MDKJ01212945.1:0-23682 GCA_005239525.1 Nicotiana knightiana | reverse complement strand
TATCGCCTGGGTAACGCCAGGCCACCCCTGGCGTTTTGGCTATAACGCCTGGGTAACGCCAGGTCGCCGCTGGCGTTTTGGCTATAACGCCTGGGTAACGCCAGGCTTGTTCCGGATCACTCCTTTTCGACTCTTGCACGTATTTTCCGACGTTTATGCTCTCATTTAGCTCGGCTTCCATTTTCAACTCACCTGCACATTAAATAAACTCCATTAGGCGCACATGACGTGTATTTTTATCATTAAAAAACCTAAAATGCACGGTCTATGATGCTAAAATTCATGAATTCTAGCCACACATCACAGATGCCAACAATCTGCTTGTTGTTGAGCCCGGTGATTTTCGCACCTGCTATCCGGCTTCCGCAGGTGCGGTCTCGCAGAAGCGGTTGCAGGTGCGATTTTCATCGCAAGAGCGGTTCAATTTTTTGTAGGTGCGGATATATTTCTGCATGTGTGAAAGTCGCCCAGGTACTTTAACTCAAAAATGGACCCAAACGCAATCCAAAATTTTGAAATTGAGGAGGAGATCGGAGAAAATTATGATGAGAGCAGGTTCAGGTCGGTTGCATGTCAATGCCGCTACTATGATAACCTCTACACCAAAAAAATGGTACTTGAGAGAGGAATTGCTGAGGACAAATTGTGCGAGAAGCCATAGTTCTATGCTCGGCTGGTATCCACTGGGTGGGCGTGCTTCATTCCCACTTTGTGCAATGCCAATAAGACATGGGTTCGAGAGTTTTATGCAAATCTCAGGCATGCAACCTTTGACAATCCTCAACTCATCATCCGAGGGAAGCTAGTGAGGTTCGGGGTGGAGGAAATAAATGCAGTTCTCGGGATCCCAAACCACCCCATACAGCCGGTAGCAGAGAAAGATCACTGTGACAACTCGGCATGGCTTGTGTCGAGATTGTACCCTGAGAGTGTAAAACCACAATGGGCAAACAAGAGGAAAGGCTTGAAGTCAACTGACTTCACAGTCGAGGCCAAGATATGGCTATATATACTGAGCAACAGAGTGTGTCCCAGTGGGAATGTTACAGATGTGTCTTACACCAGGGCATTAATTATTGCCTTCCTGATTGATGACATTCCAGTGAACCCGGGCCATTACATTCTGAGTGAGATGCGGCAGTATATGCTTGACGATGGGCCAGGGTTACTGTTTTCGTCCTTGATCACTGAGTTGTGCCGGCGGGCACAGGTCGAGGAGCGCCCCACTGATCATTGGGTGCCCGCCGACAAATCTTTCCAGCCATTGAGAGTCAAGGGAGAGGGTGGAGCAGTGAAGATCAAGAAAAGGAAGGCCACCACCACTACTACAGAAGTTGGATCCTCCTCACAGCCTACTTCATCAGTGGGTCCTTTTGGGGAGATGAACTCCCTGCTTGACACCCTGCGGGACCTAGTGTCCAAGATCCCCACCAGACCTTCCACTTCACAGCCACATCCCCCACCTGACTACTACTCCAGGGCTGAGATGCAGTAGTATTTTGATACTCAGGATAAGATGGCAGCATCTCTTTCACAGCTTGACACCGCCTACACCAGCCTGGCCAAGGCACATGTTGACCTGAAAGATTCATTTGACAAGGAAAAGGAGAAAAATAAAAATAAAGGTAAGCTCCTGGTCAAAGTGTGGAGATGAGTCAAAGTGATCTTCAGGTGGGGGAAGCCGAGCAAGAAGCTTCTAGTTGCTGATGCTGAAGATAGCGAGAACTACTCGTTCATATCTGATGCGGATGATGATGATGATGATGATGATGATGATGATGATGATGATGATGATGATGAGAGCTCTCAGCAGCATTGACCAGCCTCTTCTCATGCAGTCTGCTAGTCTGATGCAGATCTCAGAGAGAACCTCAAACTATGATATTTTATTTTGATGTTATGCAGTGGGGACACTGCAATATTTTTAGTTGGGGGTGGCTGTTGCACATTGTATCTATGTATGACTTCTTGGATGATATTGTCTTTATTGCCCTTGCCGGGCTTCTTTGTTATGTATGCATACTTTGTGCCCTTGTTGGGCTTATTGTGGATGATGCCAACTTGTTTTGCTTAGCTTGGTGTGATTGGTTTATTTTTAGTTTTGTTGAATCCTTTTTTTTTTTTCTTTATTAGTTTGCTTCTATTTTAGTTTTTAGTTTTTAGCTTTTCACTAATAGCTTTGTTCTTTAATTTTTACTTTCTTAATAATACCTCCTTGGATTTTCTTCGTGCTACGGTTCTTTCCCAAGGAGCATTTTTGAAGTGAACCGGGTGGCTTTTCCCTATGATAGATGGTATGACAACTTTCTTAAGGGAATTAATCTTGTTTTGCTAGGAAGAGACTTCTGGATTATTTGGTACTAAAGAAATTAGTCTCTTGTATGTGAAATGTGAACTACGAATACCCCTCCGAAATTTGATGTTGAATGAAAACAAGTAAGTTGCATGGTGAAGGTTAATTTTGGTGATAAATTCTTGACTCTTTTAGTGACTCGTTGCACACTAGTTCGAAAATATTGCTCTAAACTCCTATAAAAAAAAATATATATATATATATATATATGAAAGATCCATCTTGATTAATTCATGTGCCATGTGTGTTAGTGTTTGTATAGATAAATCTTGTGCCTTTTTCCATCATCTAGAACTTGCCCGGTTAGTTTTTCAATGCTAATGATAATTATGTTTGGTTGGAGAAATGACCTTAGGCATTCTTTGTGTTATTTGAAAACCTCGTTAGCCTTTCGAGCCACCATTGTATAGATATTATCACTAGTCACCCCATTTGAGCCTTGAACTTTTTCTTTGGTCACCTCAGTAGAAACCTTTCCCTTTTGCAAAATAATTCCTCTTTTGAACCTGTCCCTCCTTGAATATTGAGAATGAGGCAAAAAAGCCTAAGTTGGGGGTGTAGTGTCAAAGTGGAAATTAGTAAGGCTGTACATTGAGTGCAAAATATATGCCTCAAAAGATTCTTTTGAAATTATTCAAGCTCCAAAAGAAAAATACAAAAAAAAAGAAGAGAAAAAAGAAATGTGTATATGTAAATAAATATGGGAGCTTTGAAGAAATGATCAAGGTACTTAAAGTGGTTCTATGTTGGTAACTAGATGCAAATGAGGTTATGTGGTTTGAAAAGAAACAAAGCGCAACAAGAAAGGAAAATGTGAGTAGTGTTCAAGGAGGGTGTAGTCATTTTCCCAAATGTGTATCCTACCCTTCCCTAAACCTACGTTACAAGCTTAAAAAACCCTTATGGGATCTCCAACCGAATATTTTTGAATATGCGATGAATTAAAATAAGGGCAAGTCTATGGTATGATTGGTTGTAACACTTGAAAGTCTTTGTGAGTGTGAGTGTCTTTGTAAATATATCCCTCATTGTTGTCATTGTAAATATTGTGAGTTGGGACTTTCTTTCTCTCTTGTGAGGGCACATGAATTAGGATTGAATAGTGAAATTGATATATTCAAAAAAAAAAAAAAATGAACGAGTTTAGCATTTGTAGTAGACTAGTGTTGTTGAGTCACTTCTTGAGGATTTTTCTTGTCACTTGCTTATTTTTTAAACTTCCGTGCACTTCTTGAAGTTGTTTGTAAATGAGGGAATTATTAAAGTAAGATGCATACTTGAACCTAATTATTAGTACCAACCAAATCCATAAGTATAATGCTTAGTTGGAAAATGTGACTTGTGAATAAGAGCATTGCAACTTGTGTGTGAAGTAGTAGAACCTCATTGAGTTATTAGTTTCGATTTTCTTGAGGACAAGCAAAAGCTCTAAGTTGGGGGCGTTGATGAGTGGTGATTTTACCACTCATTTTGGCCTCTTTTCGTTAGATTTTGTATCGTTCAATGATAATTTGAGGTTGTTAATAGTGTATAATTGCTCAATTTTCAGGGAAATGATGCCATGAAGTGGTTAGTGTTGAATTGGAATGAAGTTGAACAAAAAGTGGTGAAAAGTGCACAAAAAGCTTCAGTGATTCCGCACCTGCGGACTCTGAGCCACTGGTACGAGATCGCACATGCGGAGGACTCAACGTACCTGCAAAGGAAGGCACAACCACACAAACTTGAACCTATGATGCATTTCACGCACCTGCGGAACCACAGGTGCGACCATTTATCCGCACCTGCGAAAATTGGTCAAGCCATCCAGAACCGCGCCTGCGAGTGGATTTACGCTCCTGCGGAACCGCACCTGCGAAGATTCTTCCGCAGGTGTGGTCAACAGGCATCAACACTGGGCAAAAATGTAAAAACACATGTTTTCATTCCGAACTCACATATACTCGACCTAGCAGACATCTTTTGATATATTTGGCTTTGTAAATATAATTTTGAATAGAGGAGAACAAGTCTTGAAGCTAGGGTTTGCACACACACTTTGGATTTGAAGATTTCACTCTTGTGGCTAAGGTTTTCTTACCCATCTATGTTTGTTTCTTCATTTCCTTGCTTTGTAGTGTATATTTAAGTGTGTAGTATTTATTTTCAACACTTGAATCTTGTTTATGGAAATTTACATATTTATAGTGTGGATTAAATACCTTGTTGTGCTTATGTATTGAATGATTTTATTATATTTATGAAGTGAGTTATTATTTATTTAATTATTTATGTTCTTTAATGTTTCCAAAGGGATTATCTAACCCTAGGACTCGTCCATTAACTCCGAATTAATTTTGAAAAAGATAATTTGGGGTTGGGAAAGATTAATTAACAAGAACTTGAAGCTTTAACCCTCATTTTATAGATTCTACCTAGGGATAGGATTGAACTACGTGTAGCCATATCCGGGTGTGCTTAATCTATTAATTGGGTTAGGAATAATTCAATTAGGAAGTCTTGTTAGTCTTTGGGAAAATCTAATTAAGAATTATTATCCGTGGCTGACTAACAGAAACTCGCTCATATTTGTAAAATCGTGAAATACATTGGATCGTTACTTGAGTGTAATTCCCGAAGCATTCATACTTGTTGGCATTGATCATTTTACTTTCTTTCTAGGTTAGTTTATATTTTCGCATTTAGTTATAAACAACTTTCAAAACCAAAATCTTATTTGTTTGGCACTGCGCGATAAGTGATAATTCTCTTGCATTCCTAATCGCCTCCATATTGTTCTCTGTGGGATTCGACCCCAACCTTGTTGGGTTAATATATTTGACATCGATCGCTTATACTATTTTAAGTTGTAATTTGAGCGTATCGGTCTACTTGTTCTGGAGGCTGAGAAGAGGTTTTTCCCTTGGAACGAGTACTTTTTCTAGTGGAGACAGACGAATTCTTGGAGTGTTTAGCCATTGAAAGAGTTTGAAGATGGGTTTGAAGGATTTTGGAGAAGGGTTTTTAAGTGATAATAAAGACATGGGAGAATGGTTCAGAGGATTAAAGGAAGGGATTTTGACAGTTGAGTGCAGGAAAGGAAAGGGTGTCAGTGAAGGGTCATGATGATTGATTTTTCTTTCTTGAAAGTTGCGACTGATGGGAAAAGAGAGGGAAATCGGAGGCGTTTAATTAATGCATACTTACATAGAGAATAAAACTAAAAAAAATTAGATACGCAAGAATTAAAACCAACACATAGGTCCTAATTTTTATGATCAAGTGAAATAATGCCAAGTAGTTCTCTTAGGGAGCAAAATATATCTTTAGGTAAATGCTTAGTAAAAATGTCTGCTAATTAATCAGTGGTGCCAGCAATGATAATTCTATATCTCCCTTAAGGACACGATCTCTAATGAAATGATGATTAATGTCTATATTCTTAGCACTAGAATGATGCATAGGATTCTTTGAGAGACATATAGAACTAGAGTTATCACAAAATATTTGAATACGTTTAAAAAATAGTTCATAGTCACCCAGTTGATGAGACATCCACAGTAACTGTGCACAACATGTCCCAATGGCAATATATTCTGCCTCCGCGTGGATAATGCAACTGAGCCTTATTTCTTACCGTTCCATAATAGTAAATCCTTTCCTAGTAATGGACATGTTCCACTGGTGATTTTTCGGTCTTACTTATCACCTGCAAAATAAGCATTTGAAAAACCTTCCAGCTTAAAATGTTAGAACGTGGGTACCATAGTCCATAAGAGATAGTTCCGATGAGATAATGAATTATTCTATTTACTACAGTCAAATGTGATTCCTTAGGAGCTGACTGAAACCTGGCACATTTACACATACTAAACATAATATTTGGTCGATTGGCGGTAAAGTAAAGAAAAGAGTCAATCATTCCATGTTATTTTGTTTCATCAACTGGATTTCCTTTTTCATCCTAGTCGAGACTTGTTGACAGACTCATTGGTGTACCAATTGCTATAGCACTTCTCATGCCAAAGTTTTGAATTAATTCCTTTGTATATTTCGCCTGGCATACAAAAGTTCCTTCTTCGGTTTGTTGAATTTGAAGTCCAAGGAAAAACATAATCTCTACCATTATTCTCATTTCAAACTCACTTTGCATAAGACTAATGAATTCCTTGCACAAAAAAGGGTTAGCACTTCTAAATATAATATCATCAACATAAACTTGAATAATAAGATTACCTCCTGATGATCTTTTGATAAATAATGTATTATCTACTTTACCTCTTGTAAATACATGGTCAAGTAGAAATGAGCTAAGCCTTTCGTATCAGGCTCATGGAGCTTGTTTGAGTCCACACAGAGCTTAGTCAACTTATACACATGGTAAGGGAATTTTGAGTCTTCAAAACCAGGAGGTTGTTTTACATATAACTCCTTATCAATAAATCCATTTAAAAAAGCACTTTTTACATCTAACTGGAAACGTCTAAATCGTTTGAAGAATGCATATGCAAGAAGAATTCGTATAGACTCTAGTCGAGCTACTGGTGCAAAGGTTTCATCGTAGTCGACTCCTTCCTGCTGTGAGTAGTCTTGGGCTACTAATTTGGCTTTGTTTCTCACAACCTTTCCATCTTCATTGAACTTATTTTTGAAAATCCATTTTGTTCCAACTACAGTAGCATTTGTAGGCTTAGGTAGCAGTTCCTAGACTTGATTTTTATCAAATTGATCGAGTTCCTCTTGCATTGCTTATACCCAGAGGGAGTCTTTTAAGGCTTCTTCAACCTTTATTGGTTCAATCTGAGAGATGAGTGCTAAAATTTCCTTTTTCTTGAGAGCTCCCCTGGTTTTCATTCCTTCACTTGGATCTCCTGTAATAAACTTCTCCACTCATTGGATGTGTTGCAATCGTATGAGTAGTTGACTCCTTTTGTGATTCGGGTTTGACTGTTGACAGGTTAATTACCTGCAATAATTCCTTTCTCGATTGCAATGTTATTTTCATCAAATATGACATGTACTGATTCTTCTACAGATAAAGTGCATTTATTATAAACTCTAAAAGATCTATTATTTATGGAATAATCCAAAAAAATACCTTTATCACTTCTTGGATCAAATTTTTCAAGATTATCCTTATCGTTATTGTGGATAAAACACTTGCTGCCAAAAGGATGAAAATACCTATGTTGAGTCGTTCACCGTTCCATAATTCATATGTTTTTTTCTTCAAGATAGGTCTTATAAGACATCAATTGAGAATGTGGCAGGTTGTGCTTACTGCTTCTGCCCAAAATGGTTTGGAAGGGAATGTTCAAATATCATTGTTTTGGCCGTATCTTGTAGAGTTCTAACTTTTCACTGAACTACTCCATTTTGTTGAGGTGATCTTGGAGCTGAGAAGTTGTGAGTATATCTTTGATCATTGCAGAAACCATCAAATGCTCTGATTTCGAATTCTCCTCCATGATCACTTTGAATGGTTGTAATAAGGTACCCCTCTTCTCTTTCAACCCTCTTACAGAAATCTCAAAGTATTTAAAAGCTTCATCTTTATGAGATAAGAAAATCATCTATGTAAAACGTGGTAGTCATCAACAATAACAAAAGCATATTGTTTTCCTGTTATGCTAGCAGTTCTGGTGGGTCCAGACAAATCCATGTGAAACAATTGTAAAGATTTGGTAGTAGACACAATGTCTTTGCTTTTGAAAGAGTTTTCGATTTGTTTACCAATTTTACATGCATCACATACATTATTTCTAGAAAAATTGAGTTTAGGAAGACCAATAACTAAATCATGCTTGAAGAGTTTCTCAATTAGATGCATGCTTGCATGACCAAGTTCTTTATGCCACAACCATGGATCATCAGATATAGATGCTAAGCAGATGTGACTATCAAGAATTTTCCATCAAGAATGTAAACATTTCCATACCTTTTTCCTAAGAGTATTATTTTACCTGACTCAACTTCAATAGCGGATCCTGTTTTCTTGAATTTAACTCTATACCCTTACATAGCTTACTTATACTCAGGAGATTTAGTTGAGTCCATCTACAAGATATACTTCAGTAATATCACTGTTGTTATTGAATGGAATTGTGCCTGTGCCAGTTCCAGCTATCTTTCCTTTTGAATCATCACCAAATTTGACACTTTCTCCATTTATCTTAGTAACTTCTTTGAATAGGTTTTTGATACATGTAATCTGACTGGAAAACGCACTGTCTGAGTACTATTTTCCTTTGGCTCTTTCTCTGGTGTTCCTGCGAAACAGAATTATCACTTTCTCTTAGGTACAAGTCTTGCTTGGCTCCTTGTTGGTTAGTTCTACTAAGATCAGGATTGTATTTGGGTTTCCAAATCCATCCTAAAACATCATATTTACGAAATCGACAAAAAGTATATTTATGTCCAATTTTGTTAAAGTAATAACACATAGGGGTTGATCCAATTTTTGATATACCACTTGTGTTAGTAATTGTGGACTCGGTTCTAATCGGTCCTTTTCCAGTTGACTTGTAAGTCTCCTGGTTAGACTTGACAGAACTATGACTGGTGGACTTGCGCATGCCATTAAGTTGCATTTTTGACACATAGGGGTTGATCCAATTTTTGATATACCACTTGTGTTAGTAATTGTGGACTCGGTTCTAACCGGTCCTTTTCTAGTTGATTTGTAAGTCGCCTGGTTAGACTTGACAGAACTATGACTGGTGGACTTGCCCATGCCATTAAGTTGTATTTGCAATTCCTGAACTTCATCTTGAAGTACATCTCTTTCAATTTCACAAACTTCAAGATTGAGTTCCAAGTCTTTCTTTTCCCTATTGAGTCTCCTTAGTTCATTCATCATTTTTTGAGACTCTTTTAGAGTAAGGTCAAGAATATCTTGCAATTCATTACATCTATCACTGTTATAAGATCTTACCTTATTTGTTTCATCTTGTGTCATGAAACAATTTTCAGTGCCTTCTTCGCATTCATCGTCTGATGCATCTTCATCAGTCCAATAGCTCGAGTATTTGTTCATGTCATTTTCCAGAATGGTCACCACTTGAGTAAGGTTTTCCGAACTTGATCACCACTTGAGTAAGGTTTACCAAATGCTTTTAGATCGCTAATGATTTTGCTGAACCTTGCAAACATTTCCTCAATGGATTCTCCTTCTTTCATTTGGAAGAGTTCATAGTCATGAACTAACATGTTAATGTGAGTTTCTTTCACTTTTCTGGTTCCTTCATAAGTAACTTCCAGTTTATCCCACATTTCATTGGATGTATCACAACTTGAGATTTTCTCATACTCCTCTCCACTTATAGCATTATAGAGTAAATTTCGTGCCTTAGCATTGACATGAAAAACTGCCATTTGCTCGTCTAGGTATTCATCTATATCTTCTGAATCAGCAGGTGGTTGAGCTGTTGTTAGTAGTGGATAGTTCCCTTTTTGATAACGCACCATACTTTGACATCATAGGATTTTTCATATATTTCCATTCGCACTTTCCATTGAGAAAAGTGTTGTCCATTGAAATATGGTGGCCTAACTTGCGACGTTCCTTCTTGAAAGAGTGCTCCAAAAGTTACTTGATTTTCCATGATCTTTTCTCACAAGCTATTAAGAAAAAAGTGTGAGACTAGCTCAAATACCAATTGAAAGTACAAGAAGGGGGTGAATTGACGATTTTTATTTTCAGTATTCTAAGTAGTTGACTAGTTTTCCAATTAGTCGACTAGAGATACAAAAAGAATAATAATAATACATAAATGAAGAGCAGGAAATAAAGACACCAAGAGTTTTATACTGGTTCGAATTCAATGTGAATCATAAGTCCAGTCCCCTTGGGTTGCAAGGGTGATCTCTTTCAGTATTTATAGTATCTTGAGTACAAGATGATTGATGTAGCTTTACACCAACGGCTCAGTTTCTATGTCACTTTTCTCTTCTTGATACAGTGTCTCAACAGTGTTTATCTCTCTTTCTTATCTCACTAATTACACATCAGATCTAGAAGTACAATGCTTGTTTGGAGCAGAACAAAAAGAGTGATAATGGTTCGTTCAAAGTATGTCTTCTTCAAGTCTAGATCATATATATATATATATATATATATATATATATATATATAAACACACACACACTTTGTGAGGCCTTCCTGAAATTTATCGTGAATCTTGAGAGATTACAAACCCAAGGGAGTTGATCCTTGAAAGTAATCATAAATTGATTCTTTCCTAGAATAAAGTCAAGTTTCCGTTGATCTTCCTTGATTTGTGGTATTGACAGGTTTTTCATCCGCTAGGAATATCTTTTCCGTTACTTGAGTGATCATCAATAGATCCCTTGATTTATGGCTTCAATGATCTCTAGTGAAGCACTTTGCAATCTTGTTTCCCTTTGATTTGGGACCTTCCTATAATAGCTTCCGTCAATCATCTATCAAATCGTTGATTGATTCTTCTTTCGTATTTCCATTGCGTCTTCCTTTTTCATATCTAGAAATTGATTCTTGTCCTTTGCTTTGCTTCTAGAGCTCTCGTTAATAGATTGTTTCCTTAATATATACTTTAATGATAGGGCTTCTTGATTCCTTTGTTTTATCCCTTCTGATCCTGCACCAAATGTGATATATTATTTTTCATCATTGAAACTCATATTTAATATATTGGGCCATGAATTTTCTTGGTGCTTTTATTCGTTCAATATTATTTGCTGAAATGTTTTCACAATCATAACCCGGAGATTGGTCATGGGGTTTGAGTCTAAATTCTTATTAAAATTTCAATCTTTTGAAACTTAAAACATAAATAGCTTCTAAATTTGCAAAGTCCGAAAATGGATTTCTCTATTTTAGTGGATATTAGTGAATGACATTATCTAGTTGTATTGGTGAAAAAATAACATGACACGTTGACTATCATCAAGGTGACAAGTGGCACTTCTAATCAAGCGAATTATACAATTCAAGAAGGTGCGGGTGAAACACCCCTGCTGTTTCTTTAGGAATGGTACCGGACCTGACAGTGTAAAAGAAGAAATAGGAACGGAACGAATAAAGACCATAAAGAGGAAAGGTTCATGAATCTATTACAAATAAGGAAGGAAAATCGATATTGATCGTGGTTATGAGGAATCTTCAGTCATTAATGTTTCTGTTACAATTATATATGGTAAAGCGCAATCAAGGCAATTAATGCCATTACCAAGAAGGAATTAAGTAGAGAAACCGTTATAATTATATACTCTTATATAAGTACCCTATATTCAATTGTAATGGGATTTAAATTTTTATCAACATATGCAATTTGTCTTTTATTTTATTCAAAAGGTTCAAACCAAATTCAAGGAAAGATTGGCAATCTATTTTGAGTGCTCTTTCCTTATCTATTATATTTTATTCTTTGAATTACCAATAAAGTGAAGCATCTTTTGTTATTAGTAACTCGATTTCTTCTTGATATTGACTTTACCGAGAAATCTATTTTTGGGTTAAACAAATTGGTTCCGTTATCGGGAATCTAATAATCTGTTCACTTTCAAAACTTTATTTTTAGCAATAAAATATGTTTAATGCTAACGATAACAACTAGCTGAATCAATAAGGTGGAACTCCACCATATCACACACCCACAAGTACTACTCATCACTCATGTGAAAGTTCACATAAAAGGTCTGCTTCGCGCACCGATGGACAACATGGAGGCGACAATACCGTTGAGAAGGATGTTTTGAAGAAGTTGATTGCAGAACACGTGAATGAACCGATGCAGGCTTTTGTCAGATGATTAACTCACGCAGCAGAAACTCCACTACTAGCTAATACAACCACCTTGGATAATCCACATTCAGGACTCGATAACTTTGGTAGTGGAGAAATTCCTAATGAATCACGATAGAGGGTCAGGTACGCCAAATAGTTCATGTTTACAAAGTTTAGTACTAAATTTGAAGAAACAGCTGAATGATCAAAACTAGCGTATAGAACAAATATCCAGTGTGCCTCTTGTGATCAAAGGTGTGGATATTGACAAGTATTCATAGCAACCTTGGAATCCAAGTGCAACACCTTTGACAATTCCCAAAAAGTTTAAAATGCCTGATATTCTTAAATATGACGGGACATCAAACCCCCGGGATCACGGTATTGCATTCACTACAGGCGTGAAAGGAAATGATTTAACCAAGAACGAGATTGAATCGGTTTTGGTTAAGACATTTGGCAAAAATCTCAAAAAAGGGGCGATAACATGGTACTCACTCTTACTTGAAAACTCCATTGATTATTTTCCTGAGCTTGCATATTCATTTATAAAGGTGCATTCGGTGACTCAGAAAGTTGAAAAGGGGATGGAGGATACCTTCAAAGTTAAAAAAGGAAGTACAGGCTGATCAGATAATTTGTATATAGATTCCAACGTGAGAGAATGATGCTACTAGGAGTACCTGATAACTGTGTGACTATGGCATTTGCGAGCAACTTGAACGAGAAAAGTCCGAAGCCACAAGGAGGTTGAAAGAAAGTTTGTGGGAGTTTCCTGCAACAACTTGATGTGTACAATTGATACAGCATGAAGTTACAGACAGAAAAAGATATGATTACACAGCCAAGGGTTGATGAAAGACCAGGTTCAAGACACTCGGAATTAGAAAGAAGGTCTGGTAAAAATAGGTATGAGCCTTACGTGGGACCCGCGGGACAAGATTTCGACCTAAACAAGATAATGCACGATTTGATTCAAGATCAAGACAAAAAGAGGCGAGTTCTTCCTCAAGATTCAAAAAGGAGCGACACGCCCGGAGCAATGATTCCAATACTCAAGCAAGAATAGGAGATTATAGATTTAACATCAGCACCTCTGAATTGGTGGTTGTTATAAGAGGAATGGGAGATAAAGTGCGATGCCCAAAAGAGATGAGATCAGAGCCAAATAAGAGGAACTCAGATTTTTGGTGCAAGTTTCACAATGATCATGGACATAGGACAGCAGACTGCATGTTTTTACAAGAGGAAGTCGACTATCTACTGAAGCAAAGTTATCTTACTGATCTGTTCAGTAAGAAAGGAGACAATCATACATGAAAATAGGAAAGAACCCTCAAAGCCTCCATCACCAAAAAGAATGATCAAAGTCATAACCAGAGGAGATGAAGTCAATGGGGCAACATACACGGCTTCAAAAAAGACATCAAAAGTTACTGACACTCACGAGAAATGAGTTTGCCAAGTCTTGGAAGGTGGAAGTATAATGTTTGACGACGAGATGCAGATGGCTTGATGATTCCTCACTATAATGCACTAGTAATATCTTTACTTGTACATGATAGTAATATAAAACGAGTTTTGATAACCCAGGTCGAGGGTGGTAAATGAAATTCAAGCTAATGACAAGGTTACACCAAAGGCACGGTCTTTGTTTGGATTTGATAATTCAAGCGTTGTTATAAAAGGAGAAGTTGTACTGGCTACATTTGCGCAAGGAGTCATCAAAGATATAAAGTTCCAAGTAATAGACGCATACATGGCCTATAATATAATCTTGGGAAGACCATGGATTCATGATATGGATATTGTCTCGTCCACGTTGCATCAAGTTATTAAATTCCCTTCACAATGAGAGATCTGACAAATCTGGGGAGATCAACAGGCTTCAATGAGAATTAATTCAGTGGTAATTACAAATACAACAGCCAATGATGCAGACGTGACATAGAAATTAAAAATTCAGTTCGGAACACTTATATCCATACCTCAACTAAAAACACACAAGGTTAGACTGATTTCGATTCAAGACCTGATATGATTCAAGAGCCAGAGGAAAATGAGAACATTTAAACAACCACGAAAGATCTCGAAGTTGTGATATTATTTGTCCACTGGCCATATAGAAAGGTTTACATCGGCGCAAACTTGAGCCCAGAAATGAAAGGTAAGTTAATTAAATTTTTATGTGCTAATGCAGATTGCTTTTCTTGGTCGCATTTAGATATGATAGGTATACCGCTAGAGGTGATGACTCATAATCTAAATGAGGATCCATTACACCCACCTGTTAATAAAAAGAAAAGGAATCAAGGGGCCTTCAAAAATCAAGTGATCCATGATGAGGTACAAAAACTTTTAAAAATCGGTTCAATACTAGAGGTAAAGTACCCTGATTGGTTAGCTAATATTGTTGTGGTTACAGAAAATAATGGAAAATGGCGAGTCTGTGTAGATTATACTGATTTAAACAAGTCTTGTCCTAAAGATTCATTTCCTTTACCACACATAGATCAACTAATCGATTCAACCACAGGTCATGAGCGTTTAAGTTTTTTAGATGCTTATTCTTCTTATAATAAGATAAAAATGGATCCTTTAGATGAGGAAAAAACCTCATTTATCACAGACATGGGGAATTATTGCTACAAAGTTATGCCATTTGGCTTGAAAAATGTTGGAGCCACATTGTAACGATCCGACCGGTCGTTCCGAGAGTTTAGCCCCGTTTTCCCCATTTCTGCTTCATTCTTGTATGGTTCAGCTCTTTTATGTTGTGTTGCATTGATTTGTTCGGGTTCGGAGTGATCGTGGAGAAAAATGAGACACCCAGTCTCTTAAGTTGGTGATTTAGTTGGAATGGTTATTTAGTTGGAAAAGTCAACCGAAAGTTGACTTATAGGTAAATGATGTCAGAATTTGATTTTTATGGTTCGCATAGCTTAGTTAGGTGATTTGGGACTTAGGAGCGTGTTCGGAATGTTTTTCGGAGGTCCGTGGCAAAATAAGGCTTGAATTGACGAAATTGAATTTTTGGCAAATTCTGGTTGGCAGTGGAAAATTAGCTATCGGGGTAGGAATGGAATTCTGGAAGTTGGAATACGTTCGTAGTGTCGTCTGTGATGTGTGTACACAAATTTCAGGTCATTCGGACATGGTTGGGTTGGTTTCGGCATCGTTGGCGAATTTCGGAAGTTTAGAAATCCTTAGGCTTGGATTTCGGGTTAATTTGGTGTCTTGATGTTGTTTTAAGTATTCTGAGGGTTCAACTAAGTTTGGGTGATGATATATGACGTGTGGGTATTTTTGGTTGAGACCCCGAGGGGCTCGAGCTGATTTCGGGTGGTCATCGGAAAGTTTGGACTTGAGAGATTTCAGTTGGTGTTGTTGGTTCTGGTTTTCCGCACCTGCGGAAGGGAGATCGCAGATATGTAGGTTGCAAGTTCAGTATGGTAGCCGCAGGTGCGGAGTTGGAGGCCTAGGGGATTTTCCGCAGAAGCGGGCGAGTGAGCGCACCTGCGAGCCCGCAGGTACAATGTGGTGAACGCAGACGCAGAGCGAGTTGGGTGAGTAAATTTTCGCAGATGCGGTGGTCACATGTGCGAAGATTGGACCGCAGATGCAGTTTAGCTGGGCAGAAAGTATATAAGGTCCCCTTCGCGAATTTTCTTTTATTCTAGCATTTTTTAAGACGGGTTTGGAGCTTTTTAGGGATTTTGAAGAGGGATTCAAGGGGAAACACATTGAGGTATCATTTTTGAACCTAATACTCGATTCTATGGTGATATTTGACTGATTAGACATGAATTCTATGGGATTTAATGGTTGAAATTGGGGGATTAGGGCTTGAAATTGGAGACTTTGATTTGAGGATTTGAGGGATTGTTTGTTGTCAGATTTTGATGTATTTGGTATGTATGAACTCATGAGAGTGTAAGGATTCTAGTTTTGTGATTTTTTATCAGAATGAGACGTGGGCCTGGGGGTCGAGTTTGGCCAATTTCGGGATTTTTTTATGTAAATTGGTTATTTTCGAGTGGGATTTGTTCCTTTAGCGTATTTTGATGATATGAATCTGATTTTTGACTAGATTCGGGGCGATTTGAGGCTGAGCCGAGGGGCGAAGGCATCACGGAGTAGATTTTCATCCAGCTTGAGGTAAGTAATGATTGTAAATCTTGTCCTGAGGGTATGAAACCCGGGACTTTGCATTGTATCACTATTTTGGAGTGGCCCACATGCTAGACGATGAGTGTGTGGCGTACACCGTTGGGGGATTGTGACTTGGTCCGTCCCGTAGCAACTAATAAGTTGTTATTTGATTTCAAATCATATGATACTTTATGTTTTAAGGAATATTACTATGTTTTGGGTTGAATGCCATATTTGGGCCTCGTGCCAAGTGTTTGGACCCCTTGGGGGCTTTTTACTACTATTTCCTCACTATTTTGATTTGAAAGTTACACTCAGTCATGATTTTTACCTGATTACTGTTTAATCGAGTTTCATTACTCCATTTTGATGCATATGAAAAATGTTTTGGGACAAGTTCCCTATTTTTACTGATAGCCCGAGTGGCTTTTGAGAGGTTTCTGACTGAGTGAGGCCGAGGGCCTATGTTGTGAGGATATTATGGGATCGAGTTGCGCACCGCAGCATGTTACACTATTTATGATATATTAGAGGCTGAGAGTCTGAGTGATGATGCCACGAGGTGGCTTATTATAGCGCTTGGGCTGTAGGAGCCCCTCCAGAGTCTGTACACATCCAGTGAGCGCAAGTACTTACTGAGTGCCGAGTGACAAGTGATTGGGAGGCATGAGTGACTCTGAGGTTTCTCGAAGGGCTAATTATGAGCGATTGTGAGGTATGGACGAGGGGCTGATTTTGAGTGATGTTACGCCCGAGGGGCAGTTTATGATACATGTTCTGCCTGAGAGGCTACTTATGATTTTATCACCTTCACTCTGAACTTCCATGATGTTACGCCCGAGGGGCAGTTTATGATATATGTTTTTCCTGAGAGACTATTTATGATTTTTATCACTTTCACTCCGAACTTATAGTATTTCTGTCGAAACCATTGGTAAAATATTTTCAAATGATTTTTACTGAAATCGACTTTTAAGCATAATGAATTGACCTATATATTGTTGGGAAAAAGAGTTGTATTTACTGTGAATTTATAGCATGTACTTGCATGTTTCTTATTGCTCGGACCTTATTTACTTTTATTACTACTGAGTTGGCGTACTCATATTACTCCCTGCACCTTGTGCAGATCCAGGTGCTAAGGCGGAGTGAGCTTTTTACTTGTCCCAGAGACTCTCGGAGATGTTGCGAGGTAGCTGCACACGTCCGCATCCTTGCTTTCTCCTACTTCTGTAGTATTTTCATCTCCTAGACTTATCTTGTGCTAGAGATATTGTGTCAGACTTGTATAATTTCTTTAGATGCTCATGACTAGTGACTCCGGGATTTTGGGTTGTATCTGTTATTCGGCACATCTTAGTCTATTAAAAATTCTTAACTGAAACTTTTATGAATTATTGGTTTACGGAAGGTTCTTTATGTTTTGAATATTGATTTGGTTGGCCTAGTATCTCTATAGGCACCATCACGGCTGGGGTAGTTTTGGGACCGTGACAAGTTAGTATCAGAGCACTAGGTTGCATAGGACTCATGAGTAGGTTTATTAGAGTCTTGCGGATCGGTACGGAGACGTTTATACTTATCTTCGATAGGCTGCAGAACCCTTAGGAAAAATCTCACATTCTTGAATTCTTGTCGTGTGAATCCATTTATTCAGCCAAACGCGTAACTCTTTGAATCCCTTTCATGTATTCGAATGTGCACATGAGTGCTCGGTATCAACTGTGTATCGACGTCTTGTTATTCCCATGTATGAGTTGCGAGATTGATTTTATCAAGTTGATAATGGGCCAGTCTGGAGGACTTGAGGCCGGATTTTGTCTGTGGCTTGAGTGCTGAGATTTCGATTGTGTGAGCACGTGCATTTTGGGACTTATATGTCCGATGTGTCCCTATCGGTGGGATTTTATGTCTGGATGACTGTGTGGTGAGTGTGATTTGATGATGAGATGTGTTCCTATTGTTTGGTTATGATAAAAAGAATTGGTTGGATATGTCGCAAGAACTATAGAGTGTTTGAATTCTGTCTTGAGTTGGCATATGGCCTCGAGTTATGAGTGTATTGAAGGACATATCATATACTTTAGTTATGGAGTAAAGTGGATCTTCCTGTTGTGTTATGAGTTCCTGGTGATGTCTTTTGGGTTGACCAATGCCCCAGCAGTGTTCATGTATTTGATTAACAGTGTATTCCAGCCGTATTTGGGCTCCTTTGTTATTATATTCATTGGTGACATCCTGGTGTACCCACGTATCCAGGAGGAGCATACTCAATGTTTAAGGATTGCATTACAGAGATTGAGGGAGGAGAAACTTTTGTGCAAAGTTCTCCAAGTGTGAATTTTCGGCTCGGTTTAGTAGCATTCTTGGGGCACGTAGTGTCCAGTGAGGGTATTCAGGCGGTCAGACGAGCGTGGGGAGAGATTTCAGGGCTCAAGACTACTTTGACCACAGCTTCAGTGTTAGTTCTACCATCATCTTTAGGTTCTTATACCGCGTATTATGATATCTCGAGGATAGGCATGGGTGGTGTTTTAATGCAGGAGGATAATTGATCGCGTAATGGCCACGATTTTGGAAGAGAGTAGAGTGATATCAGTTTGAGGCTAAGCAGGCGGAGTTACCTCATGCGGAGTGTCCTGAGGTTGTGTGATCTTTATGTTGTTTTGTAACAAGTTCTCTTTTGCTGGTAAATGATATATGTTGCAATTTGAGTTTACAAGATTTGTAGATTGTTCGAGATATTTGTTGGTTTGTGTTATATGAGCTTACGAAGATTTTCGTTGAATCTCACAGCGATATTGTGGAGGTGATAGCGTATGGGCATTATGAGATATTGTTTGTTTTGATCTATGTCTTTGATCCAAGTGGGGGAGTCTGCTAATGATTGGTTGGTTGCCGATTATGTGTTGTATTGGTTTCAGTTTGGGGTATACTGGTGGATCAGTTATGACCTTTAGAGGTGGAATTTTAGGATGACTTAAGTAATGGAAATTTCTGGATACAGGTTGTATTATACTCTATGGGGATATGGGTCTTATTGCATGATTGAGTTGTTATTTGTAAAGGAGGTAGTGTGCGTAAAGTAGGAATTTGCTTGGTTGCCTAGGAGTGTGGGTTACTCACTTGAGTGTTGGTGCGTTAATGGGGTACAGGTCGTTTGATCTGCTTGATCAACTTAATTGAGAATTGCGTAGAATGGGTGACTCTTGAGAATGGTTCTGATGGATTAAGGGTTTATATATCATTGTGGATTATATATTCCAGTATCATGAAAGGGAAGGATAGTTCAAATTCATCGAAAGTCTCTTTAGAGTAAGGATTTGAGATGTGGTACCTTGGGGTACTTGAGAGATATTCAGCGGTTTATCAGCCTTAGGGCGATGTGGTTCTGTGCTAGGGTCTCGCGTGGTGATTTCTGATTGAGGATTCTGGTACTATGGCAAGGAGGAAGAATCAATGGGAAGGTAATTCAGAAGGGACTCGGAGAAATAGGACAGCTTGGTAGTAGATTGGATTGGCATGGTAATGGGTAAGGTCGGGCCATTGGAGTGCTTACGGTGTGGTAAGGTTCTACGTGTTTTTGGGTTTTGGAGACCTGCGTAGCTTGGTTGAGTTAGAGGGATTCAGTCCTGACGGTTTGGTTAAGTGCAAATGGATTTTTGAGAGTTCTAGATGGTCTCTACCGTAGTTTGAGGTATATATTTTCTACTAGTGTATGGGGCATGTGGCATATTGTAATTTTCTCCAGAATGAAATCAAATGGAAAGTTCTTTGCTAATTGAGTATGTAGTTGCTTGCGACTCAGAGTGGGTTTGAGGTTTGTCTTATCATTCATATGGTGACATAATGGGTGCAATGTGTGGTGAGTATTGAGATTGTGGGTGCTAGGCCACAATGAGATTTGAAAGGAAGGTTCTGAATTCTTAGGTAGAATGGACGATCACAGATGATCAGATAGATGGTGTTACTTTTAGATATGGGGATGAAGGTATAAGTTTCAGAAGAGGCACTGTGTTTTGATTTATGGATACTTCATTAGTGTGGCGGTACTCTCCTTGTTGGTCGGCTGTGAGTATTCAAATTTGGCTTTGTAGAACATACGGATTGTAGGGTCATCCCTCGTGGTATGATCGTGTATTGGGGAAGTATTAGACATTCAGGCGACGTAGTTGATATCGGATACGGTGATTTGTGTGCTCTGAGGGTTTTGAGTCTCAGAACTTGAATGAGGAGATAACTTCATAGCTGAGGGTTGTAGAACGTAGCCAAGGTTAACTAGGGGTTAGTGTGTGTTTTGATTCAGTAATTATGGACCTTAGGAGGGTCATTTTTCTATTGTGTATTGACCGGATTGATTTGGGGTTCCATAGTACGCCCAGTGGGGATAGGTGTTTTGCACTGAGTCGGATTGATTGGCTCCGTAGTGCTATTGTGAGGGGCATGCCAGTTTGTGGTTGTTGGGATTATCTGTGTTCTGGGATGATTTCTGAGTTACTCTTTCCTACTACAGGGAGCTGCGATTCGTTGGTTTTAGCCACATACGGTGTGGTTCTATTATGGTCTTATAGCGGGATTTGAGTATGGTAAGTAATGGGGTATTGCAAGATTGAGACGATTGGTTATGTTCTGTTGGGTTCGTGTGGCATGGTATCGTTCAATTCTCCGTGGTTATGGCAATGCACTTTGAGTACTTGATGTCTTTTTTCCATGTTTGAGTACATTTGGAATTTTGTCTATTAGTGCACGGACTGCACGGGTTATGGCTTGAAGCGGTATTGATGTGTCATATTATTAGAGTGGTTGTGCTGGATGAGATAGGGTCATCGAACCTAGAATGGGTGATTATCGGATCTGGTTGCGGCATTTTTGGGAAGATATTTACGCTGATCGGCTTGGAAATTTTGCTATATTTCCTCTCGAAGAGAGGGTGTTCCACCACTTGTTGATCCGACGAATGGTTATGGGTTTTTTCGTGTTTGTTTCATCATTGGCAGTATATGAAGGTGTTAGAACGGGTCTCTGTTTGATAATAAGGTTATTTCTGGCATTAGGCTGCTTGAGCAGCTACCGTGATTAGAAATTATCGTTGCGGGTGTCTGAGTTATGTGGGATATCATGGGATTTCGTCTTGAGTTATGGATATGGTTGGATACGACTTATTCAAACTTATGCAATGTGTGGATGCATGATTCTGATCGTATAGAAAAGTTCAGATGTGGAAATTGGATTCTAAGGCTTATAGGGTATGTTAGATGAATAAATCTCAGATGTGATGTGTTATTAGATCTATGCAGGACAGCATGACGTGGGACTACCCCCCGAGTATGTGCGTGGTAAGGTTATTCGGCGATTTGATGGCTTTTGGAACAACTCTTGGCAACGTGTGTTTAAGTGGGGGAGGATGTAATGACCCGGCCGGTCGTTCCGAGAGTTTAGCCCCGTTTTCCCCATTTCTATTTCATTCTTGCATGTTTCAGATCTTTTACGTTGCGTTGGGTTGATTGGTTCGGGTTTGGAGTGATTCTGAAGAGAAATGAGATACTTAGTCTCTTAAGTTGGTGATTTGGTTGGAAAAGTCAAGTGAAAATTGACTTATAGGTAAATGATCTCGAAATTTGGTTTTTATGGTTCAGATAGATTCTTTAGGTGATTTGGGATGTAGGAGCGTGTTCGGAATGTTTTTCGGAGGTTCGTGGTAGAATTAGGCTTGAATTGGCGAAACTGAATTTTTGGCAAATTCCGGACGATAGTGGAAAATTAGCTATCGGGGTCGGAATGGAATTCCGAAAGTTGGAATAGGTTCGTAGTGTCATCTGTGGTGTGTGTGCAAAAATTTCAGGTCATTCAGAACGTGGTTGGGTTGGTTTCGGCATCGTTGGCAAAATTCGGAAGTTTAGAAATTCTTAGGCTTGAATTTCGGGTTAATTTGGTGTCTTGATATTGTTTTGAGTGTTCTGAGGGTTCAACTAAGTTCGAGTGATGATATATGACGTGTGGGTATTTTTGATTGAGGTCCCGAGGGGCTCGGGATGATTTCGGGTGGTCATCGGAAAGTTTGGACTTGAGAGATTTCAGCTGGTGCTGCTGGTTCTGCTTTTTCGCACCTACGGAAGGGGGATCGCAGATGCGGAGGTCGCAGGTGCGGTATGGGAGTCGCAGGTGCGGAGTTGGAGGCCTAGGGGATTTGCCGCAGAAGCGGGTGAGTGACCACACCTGCGAGCCCGCAGGTGCGATGTGGTGACCGCAAATGCGGAGCGAGCTAGGTGAGTAAATTTCCGCAGATGCGGATTATTTCCACAGATGCGGTGGTCGCATGTGCTAAGATTGGACCGCAGATGCGGTATAGCTGGGCAGAAAGTTATAAGGTCCCCTTTTGCGAATTTTCTTATATTCCAATTTTTGAAGACGGGTTTGGAGCTTTTGAGGGATTTTGAAGAGGGATTCAAGGGGAAGCACATTGAGGTAACGTTTTTGAACCTAATACTCGATTCTATGGTGATATTTGACTGATTAGACATGAAATCTATGGGAATTAATGGTGGAAATTGGGGGATTACGGCTTGAATTTGGAGACTTTGATTTGAGGATTCGAGGGACTGTTTGTTGTCAGGTATGTATGGACTCGTGAGAGTGTGAGGATTTTAGTTTAGCAAATTTTCTTATCGGAATCTGAGACGTGGGCCTGGGGGTCGGGTTTTGCCAATTTCGAGATTTTTGATGTAAATTGGTTATTTTCGAGTGGGCTTTGTTCCTTTAGCGTGTTTAGATGATATGAATCTGATTTTTGACTAGATGGGGGCGATTTGAGGCCGAGTCGAGGGGCAAAGGCATCGCGGAGTAGATTTTCATCCGGCTTGAGGTATGTAATGATTATAAACCTTGTCCTGAGGGTATGAAACCTCAGACTTCGCATTGTATCACTATTTTGGAGTGGCCCACATGCTAGATGATGAGTGTGTGGCGTACATCGTTGGGGGATTGTGACTTGGTCCGTCCCGTAGCAACTAATAAGTTGCGTATTTTATTTCAAATCATATAATTCTTTATGTTTTAAGGAATATTACTATGTTTTGGGCTGAATGTCGTATTTGGGCCTCGTGCCAAGTGTTTGGACCCCTTGGGAATTGTTACTACTATTTCCTCACTGTTTTGATTTGAAAGTTACACTCAGTCATGATTTTTACCTTATTACTATTTAATCGAGTTTCATTACTCCACTTTGATTCATATGAAAGATGTTTTGGGACGAGTGTAACGACCCGACCGGTCGTTCGGTGAGATTAGCCATGTTTCCCCTGTTTCTGCTTTATCGTATGTTTCTTATCCTATTTATGTTGTGTTTGGTCGGTTGGTTCGGGTTCGGAGTGGTCGTTGTCACACCTCCTTTTTTTATACGCCCCAAAAGGGGTACGGGAGTTTTTCCACTTAA
>ML384785.1:33829-69428 GCA_005239525.1 Nicotiana knightiana | reverse complement strand
CCAGATTATATTTGCAGCGCCCGTTTAGTCTTTCTATAAGACATAGTTGAGCGTGATCAAAAGGAGACTTAACTCGTCTCAAGGCCTAATTTCCGGTCTAAAGTCGTGCTCAAACCTCCAAATTTGGTACCAAATGACTTGAAACTAGTCAAATATTATATATATTAATCAATTTAAGCTCAAAAGTTCATATCCCAACTATTAAAGTGATTACCCAACTCTAAATGCAAAATTCCTAAAATTCAATCCCCGAGACCACGTGCCCCGATTCCAAAAATTTTCAAAGAAAGTAGTTACTCATAACCTTAGGAACATAAATATATGATTTTCACTAAGTTCCACAATCATTTTCGTGGTAAAATTCCATTTTTATCAAAACCTAGGTTTTTCATCTAAACCCATGTTTTATACAAATTTTTATGTTAAAATCTACCCATAATCTATTATTAAACTAACATTAGGTAGAAATCACTTACCTTCAAAAGCTAGGTCGAAATCTCCTCCTTAAAATCTCTCAAATCGTCAAAGAGTGAAAGAAAATGTGTTAGAAATGGCCTAAGTCCCGTATTAAATGAACCCTTCTGCCCAGCAATTTTTGCACCTACGGTGCCTTGGCTGCATCTGTTGTCCCGCACCTGTGGCAATTTCCTTGCAGGTGCGCCTTTTCCTTACCTAGACAAGCTCCACATCTGCGTACAAAAGGGGCTGCTTCTGCGAACCCATCCGCACCTGTGACCACGGCTCTCCGCAGGTGCGCCAAATCTTCCGCACCTGCGGTAGCTTGGCTGCCCTCACTCTTTCGCTTCGGCGGCTAGAGGTTCCCACCTGCGAGCTCGCACCTGCGGCTGGTCAAGCGCATGTGTGACTATGACACAACTGGGAGCTTCAGCTGCTGCTCCAAATTTCCAACTTGGTCTGAGCCTCGTCCGATTGACACTCGGGGCCCCTGGGGCCCGTTCGAACATACCAACAAGTTTGGATCAGAAGACAGACTCGCTCGAACTCTCGGAATGCCCGAAACAACATTAACACTAAGATTCGCACCCTAAAACTAATTGAATCAAACTTATGAACTTCAGGTTCTTCAATTTACTCCCAATGCGCCGAAACGTACTTAAACTACCCGGATTGACACCAAATTTTGCATGCAAGTCTTAAATGACATTACGGAACTATTCCCGGTCTCAAAATTCTGTTTGAACCTCGATATCACCAAAACCCGCTCCAAACCAAATTTAAAGAACTTATAAACTTTCCAAGAACCAACTTTCACTATTAGGCGCCGAAACGCTCCCGGATCATCCAAAACCTGATCCGAGCATACGCCCAAGTCCGAAATCACCATGCGAACCTATTGGAACCGTCAAATCCAGATTCCGAGATTGTTTACTCAAAACATTGACCGAAGTCAAACTTAAACTTTTAAGGCCAACTTAAGGAACCAAATGTTCCGATTTCAACCCGAACCCTTCCAAATATCAAACTAACCATCTCCGCAAGTCATAAAACAGTAAGAGCACATACGGGGAGTCTTATTTAGGGGAATTGGGTTATAGAAAGCAAAACGACCGGTCGGGTCGTTACATTCTCCACCTCTTAAACAAACGTTCGTGCTCGAACGGGTCTAGAATCATACTTGGAGTGTTGAAAAAGTGAGGATATCCGCCCCGCATGTCCTCCTCGGACTCCCATGTTTCCTCCTTGACTGGTTTTCCCCTCCACCGAACCTTTACCGCAGAAATCCTCTTGGATCTCAACTAGCGATCCTGTCTATCAACAATGGAAACTGGCTCCTCTTCATAACCCAGACTCTCATCTAGTTGAATCGTGTTGAAGTCTAACACATGTGACAAGTAGGGATGATACCTCGGGAGCATAGACACGTGGAAAACCGGGATGGTACCTCCGTAGCATAGACACGTGAAAAACCAGATGAACTCCCGATAGACTGGGAGGCAAGGCAAGCTTATAAGCAACCTCCCCAACTCGCCTCAACACTTCAAATGGACCTATAAACCTTGGGATCAACCTGCCCTTCTTCCCGAACCACATGATTCCCTTCATCGACGAGACTTTCAAGAGAACCTTCTCGCCTACCATAAATGATAAATCACGTGCCTTATGATCCGCGTACCTCTTCTGTCAAGATTGTGCTGTCCGTAGTCGCTCCTGAATCAAATTTACCTTTTCCAAGGCATCCTTCACCAAATCAGTAACATACAACCTAGCCTCACCGGGCTCAAACCACCCAATGGGAGAACGACACCGCCAACCATATAAAGCCTAGAATGGATCCATCTCGATGTTGGACTGGTAACTGTTGTTGTAAGAAAATTCGGCCAAAGGCAAGAATCGATCCCACTGCCCTCCAAAGTCAATCACACATGCTGTGATCATGTCCTCTAATATCTATCTGTCCGCTCCGACTGCCCGTCGGTCTGTGGATGAAATGTTGTGCTGTGCTCTACACGGGTCCCCAATTCACTCTATACAGCTCTCCAGAAATGAAAAATAAACTGCGGACCTCTGTCTGAAATGATGGAAACAGGCACACCATGTAGCCGAACTATCTCCTGGATATAAATATGGGCCAATATCTCTGAAATATATGTAGTCATCACAAGAATGAAGTGTGCTGACTTGGTCAATCTGTCTACAATGACCCAAACTATATCAAACTTCTGCAAAGTACGCGGCAACCCAACTATGAGTCTATAGTAATGCGTTCCACTTCCACTCAGGTATAGTGATCTGCTGGAGTAGACCTCCTGGACTCTGGTGCTCATACTTAACTTGTTGGCAATTTAGGCATCTAGCTACATACTTAATTATGTATTTCTTCATCCGCCGCCGCTAATAATGTTGCCTCAGGTAAAGATACATCTTTGTAGCACCTGGATGAATGGAATATCGAGAACTATGTGCCTCCTCTAGATTTCTCTCCCTTAAGCCATCGATATTAGGAACACATAGGCGACCTTGGAGTTGCAGGACACCATCCTTGCCAATAGAAACCTCCTTGGCACTACCATGTAGTACTGTCTCTCTGAGAACCAACAGGTGCGGATCATCAAATTGTCGAGCCTTAATCTGCTCCAATAGTAAAGACTGGGCAAAGACGCAAGCAAGAACTCGACTGAGCTCCAAAATATCCAACCTCACAAGTCTGTTAGCCAAGGACTGAATGTCCAAGGCTAGTGGCCTCTCCTCTGCTGAAATGAATGCCAAGCTAACCATACTCTATGACTTCCTGCTCAAGGCATCCGCGACTACATTCTCCTTGCCCGGATGATAAAGAATGGTGATGTCATATCCTTCAGTAACTCAAGCCATCTACGCTGCCTCAAATTGAGATCCCTTTGCTTGAACAAATGCTGCAAACTACGATGATCAGTGTAAACCTCACAAGACAGCCTATATAGATAATGACTCCAGATCTTAAGAGCATGAACAATTGTGGCCAAATCCAAATCATGCATATGATAATTCTTCTCATGGGGATTCAGTTGACATGAAGCATATGAAATAACTCGACCCTCCTGCATCAATACACAACCCAAGCCAATGCATGAAGCATCAGAATACATAGTATACATCCCCGAATCGGAAGGCAACACAAGGACTGGTGTTGTGGTAAAAGTCGTCTTGAGCTTCTAGAAGCTCGCCTCACAATCATCGGACCAACGAAACTGAACACCCTTCTGAGTCAATCTAGTCAAAGGTGATGCAATAGATGAGAAGCCCTCCACGAACCGGCGATAATAACCTGCTAACCCCAAGAAGCTCCCGATCTCAGTCGTCGAAGTAAGACGAGGCCAACTCTGAACCACCTCAATCTTCTTTGGATCCACCTTAATGCCCTCACCTGATACCACATGCCCCAAGAATTCCACAGAATCTAACCAAAACTCATACTTGGAGAATTTAGCATATAGCTTATATTCTCGCAAAGTCTGAAGCACTACTCTAAAATGTTGCTCGTGCTCCTCCATGCTATGTGAGTAAATCAAAATGTCATCAATGAAGACAACAACAAACGAATCAATATAAGGCCTGAACACCCTGTTCATCAAATCCATAAACGCTGTAGGGGCATTAGTCAAGCTGGAGGACATCACTAGAAACTCATAATGGCTATATCTAGTAGGGAAAGCAGTCTTCGAAACATCTGAGTCCCGAATCTTCAACTGATGATACCCCAATCTCAAGTCAATCTTAGAAAACACCCTAGCACCCTGCAACTGGTCAAACAAATCATCAATATGCGACAATGGGCACTTGTTCTTAATGGTGACTTTGTTCAATTGGAGGTAATCAATACACATCTGCATAGTCCCATATTTCTTCTTCGTAAATAATATCGGTGGACCCCAAGGTGATACACTCGGCTTGACGAACCCCTTTGCTAGCAACTCCTCAAGTTTTTCCTTCAACTCCTTCAATTCTTTCGAAGCCATACCGTACGATGGGATAGATATAGGCTGGGTACCTGGTGCCAAGTCGATACAGAAATCGATATCACTATCTGGTGGCATGCCTGTAAGGTCAGAAGGAAACACATCGGCAAACTCCCAGACTACTGGCACTGAATCAATCGTCAGAGACTCAGCAGTAATATCCCGAACATAGGCTACATAAGAAAGGCAAACCCTTTTCGACCATGTGTTGAGACTTCATAAAAGATATAACCCGACTAGATGTACTGGTAGACGAACCCTTCCTCTCCAATCTAGGAAACTCTGGAATCACTAAGGTAACAGTGTTAGCATGGCAATCAAGGATGGCGTGATATGGGGATAGCCAGTCCATGCGAAGGATGACCTCAAAGTCGGTCATATCAATCAACAGAAGATCTGCTCTAGTCTCATATCCACAGAATGTAACCACACAGGACCGATAGATCCGATCCACAACACTAGAATTGCCCACATGAATGGACACATAAACTGAGTACCCAAGGACTCACGAGGAATATCCAGAAAATGAGAAAACATGGATGATACATATGAATAGGTAGATCCTGGATCAAATAATACTGAATCATTCTACCGCAGATATAGATAATACACGTGATCACGACATCTTAGGCCACTACATCTGGTCTGATCGGAAAAGCATAAAATCTGCTGGAGTGTCACTTTGCTGGCCTCCGCCTGCCTGACCTCCACCTCTGGGACGACTTCTACCCACATTCCCTCCGCCTCTAGGCGGCCAGACGACTGGTGCGACTACTGGAGTTGTAATCATAGGTTGTTGGCCCTGCTGCACTGCCTTGCCCCGAAGCCTGGGGAAAAATCTCTACACATGACTAAGATCCCCGCACTCAAAACAACCTCTCGGCACGGTGATTTGTTGCCTTGAGGTATGACCCTGTTAGCCTGAATACCCACTGGAAGAACCCTAAATGGCTGGTGGGCAGTATGAACTCTCAAGCATGGCACTAAAATAGGTACTAGAAGAACTCTGATGGACTGGGTACCCACTAAGAGAACTCCGAATAGCTGGCGGGCAGTAAGAACTCTTTGTCATAGCACTAAAATAGGGTCACGTTGGAGCACCCCGTGGAGGCGGCGGTGCTGGATATAGGGGCCTACTAGGCCGAACCCTCTTGAACTGACCTCTGCCCCCAGCTAGGGAACCTCTAAAATCCCCGGAGTAACAGACCGTCTTGTCCTGCTGCATCTGCTCTCTACCCCTCTGATGATTGCCCTCAATCCTCCGAGCAATCTCCACTACTAGCTGGTAGGAAGTCCCCATCTCCACCTCTTGGGCCATACTATCCTGAATACCTGAGTGCAATCCCGCAACAAACCTCTGCACCCGCTCCGCTTCATTAAGGAGTATCATGAGTGCATGGCGAGACAATTCAGAGAACTTCGCCCCATAATCGGTCATGGACATCTGACCCTACTAGAGCTACTCAAATTGGAACTGCAACACTTCCCTCTGAGAAGGTGGAATATATGTCCAAGAATAGGCGTGTGAACTGGTCCCAAGTCATGGGAGGAGAATGTGCTGGTCTACCAAAAAGATAAGACTGCCACCACCTACATGCTCTGCCCTCCAACTGAAAGGTAGTGAAATCCACCCCGTGAGACTCCAATATGCTCATGTTGTGCAGTCTGCCCCTGCACATATCAATGAAGTCATGGGGGTCCTTATGTCGCTCACCCCTGAAGACAGGAGGGTGAAGCCTGATCTATCTATCCAGCAGCTTCTGCGGCTCGCCGGTTGCAGCTGTTCTAGGCTCAGGTACTGCTGATATAATTGGATGGGCTCCGCCCACGGGTAGTGTGCTCAGGGTATAATATACAGCGGCTGCATGCCCAGAAGCCTGAGCAGTAGGGGTCTGTGCTCCCCCTCCCGCCTGATATATGGCTGGGTCTGATTAAAATAAACCAGCCAGGGTCATATAATCCATAAACCGTAGCATACGGCCCATGACCTCCTGGAAACCCGGTGTTGTCATGAAATCGACCAGAGTTGGCTCTGCTGCGGGCACCTCGCCCTGCTCCCCTACAATGGAATCCTCCACTGGATCCGCTGGTCGTGCAACTGGGACAACTCTGGGACGTCCTCATCCCCTACCTCGGGCTGGTGCCCTCCCCTGGCCTCAGCCTCTAGAAACAGGGGGAGTAGCTCATCCCGGGTCTGGGACGTCCGCTACGCGCGTTCTCACCATCTGTGAGAGAATAAGAGGAAGAAACTTAGTACACCATCAACTGCATGATATAAGACGAATAAAGAGTAGTTTCCTAACACCCTATAGCCTCTTGAAGATAAGTACAGACGTCTTCGCACTGACCCGCAAAACTCTATTAGGCATGCTTATAACTTGTGAGACCTACGTGAACCTAGCGCTCTGATTCCATATTGTCACGACCCAATTCAATATTAGGCCTTGAAGACATCCAGCACCATTGCTAGACAAGCCAACAATGAATAACCTAATGATTTTCCATTTTTACAAGTTTCCCATGTAGCAATTTTCTGTGATTTAAAATATTAATGAGAAAAAAAAGTTAAGTTAATAAATGAAAGCATCTAGAAGTTTTTATAACCATAGGAACAAACCAAAATCACAAGTCTACTAATGTGTGCCTATATCTAGTGTTACAAGTATGTGGGTAATGATAGTAGCCCATATTATGCGATGTAGATGCTATTTATGCTCTAAGTTAACCATGTTTTATTGATGTTTTAAGTGCTAAATGATAAAAAAAGTGCTCTAATTAAGGTTTTTGTGCTTTGCAGGAGTTACTTCAGAGTTGGAAGATAATATGGAGCGTTTTGGAATCAAATATGTAGATACAAGTCCAAACGAGAGAAGTCCAGATGAAAACGAGCAAGAAAAGGGTTGGGAAAAACTGGGCAATAGTCCACTGCGACCGCGGTCGGACCGCGGCTGGAACGCGGTGGACAAAGGAGTAAAACAGTGTGGGCGTAATCCACCACAGTCGCCCCGCGGTTGGCTCGCGGCCGTGGTCAAACTGGAGATAGCCAGTGAACTTTAGGGACTTAAGTGCAAAAACAGGGAAAACTTATCCTAAGCCTATATAAACTCAATAAACTCGCCCAAGTCAAGTTTAAGCTTGTTTTAGACTTATTTTGGAGGCAAGAACAAGTTGGAGAAAGATCAAGACACCATTGGAGTTTTCAATCTTCTTCTTTTATCAGTATTTTGAGAATTATGAATTACTTTATTGCTTTATCTTATTTTGTTATGTGTAACTAAACATTTAGTCTAAGTTTTTTATGGAACTTGTTGAAGGATGAGCCTCTTGCTATGATAATGTAGATTTTCCAAGTTTTAATCTCTATTTGTTCAACTACGTTTTTGTTGAAGTTTATTGAAAGGATCCTCAATTAGTTGTGCCTATTTAGTATGTATTACTTGGGAGAGAGTGCATATTTAGGTAGTTGTTTAACATCATCACTCCTGAAGTATGTGAGGAATCAATAACCTAGGGTTTAAAGGTGGGATTAGGGATAACGAAATCTTGGGTGCGACCTAAGTGAGCTGTAACAAAATCCAGCTAGCGTAACTCGGGAGAGTATGTCTAGTAAATTATCGTAATTACTCGGGAGAGATTTACGGTAGGAAGAGTGCTCATGATCGATAGAGACGATTAGAAAAATTTATATGAAACATAGCAGGAGGGGATTCCCTCAATAGGGGAAATCATAACCTTAGATCCTTCTCATTATTGTTCACAAACCATTCTTAGTTAGCTCTTAGTTAATCTAGTTTCATAAAGTAATAGTTAGTATAAAAACCACCTATTATTATGTAAAATATCTTGGAAGTTGAGTACGTGGAATTAAGTGTGTATGATAATTGTGATTGGTAGGTTAATTCCCTGTGGGATTTAACTCTGGACTTAATACCCGGAATATATTGACAATGACCGCTTTGTACTTTTTATAAGGCATAGTTGGGTGTGATCAAATTTTGGCATCGTTGCCGGGGAATTAACGGTGTTATCGGTTACAGTTGAAAGAAATACAAAAATTCTTAGTGTAATCAATTTTCTTCACTTTCAATCAATACATTAAAATATTAACGTTTGCAAAGAAACTCATCGAGAACTGGTGAAGTGTTTGAAGCCTTATCAGATCCCGAGAAAGTTTTCAAGGCCTTGAATCGGGCCAACCGGAAAAGCAAACAAGAAAACTCAACTGAACAACTTGAACTAGACATGGCAGATCTGGTGAACAACAGAAATATTGGGGATGGCGTGGAAGACCCAAATGCGCAGGTATTGAAGCCTCTTGTGCCAGAGGCTGCTTTATATGATTGGGCACAACCCACATCAAACAATTTGGCCACAATGATAGTAGTCCCGTAGATACAGGCAGATTCATTCCAATTCACAAACAATATGTTGCATATGTTACAAAACAAGGGACTCTACTCAGGGTCATACATTGAAGATCCCCAAAAGCACTTGAAAAATTTCATATCAATATGCCAAACACAAAGACAGCCCAACGTGACTGCGGAAGCAATAAAGATGTTGTTGTTTCCATTCACTGTGACAGGAGCAACCTAGACTTGGCTAAATTCACTCCACATCAATTCCATAAATACTTAGGAGGAGTTGGTCAAGCAATTTGTGAAAAAATTTCATCCACCCAACAAGACTGCTCAACAAATTGATGATATCTTGAGCTTCAGACAGAAACCAACAGAAACATTGCAAGAGACGTGGGAAAGATTTAAAGGGTTGTTGGTTGTATGTCCACACCATGTGAGCAGATGTTGGGGCAGAGATTTTACATGGGACTGGAAGATAGTGTAAAAGCTAATGTTGATGCTTCAGCTGGTGGTGCATTCCTGAGTAAAACATTCAGAGAGAGCAAGATCTTGCTCGACAAGATGTCTCAGAACTCAAGGTGGACAAACAGAAAGGCACCCATCACTCCTTTGGTCCACTCAGTGGTGTTAGATCCAGCGAACTGTCTTGCTGAAAATATGGACAAATTAATGACACAAATGAGCATCCTCACCAAAAACGTGGAAGAGTCAGGTCAGAAACAACAGGTGCATATAGTTGATACAACCAATGGAGACCTTTGTACATCTTGCATCAGTCAACCAGTTGGTAACCAGTGGAGCGCAAAAGGGGATCACCAACACTATCTTGAGGACATGAATTATGTGTCTAACTATGGGGATCAGAGACCAGGTGGTCAGAATTGGGGGCAGCAGAATCAGCAATACAGGCCAGCCCAGCAACAGCATAATATGGCACCTTACCAAAGGCCACATGGTTATCACAACCAGGAATATGGGTTCGCTAGGATCGAGGCAATGATGCAACAGGTTATTGGGTCTAATGCAAAAATAAGTGAAAGAGTAGATTCACACGAGTTAGCTATCAAAAATATTGAGCTCCAAATGGGTTAGATTTCGATGTCACTGAATCATCGTCCTCATGGGACGTTACCTGCAGACACTCAGGTAAATCCAAAAGATCATGGCCCGAAGCTGCTGATGGCAGTGAGTCTACGTAATGGTAGAGACCTGGACTTTGAGCAAGAGAGGGCTCGAGAAAGCAGACCTGTTGAGACACGTGTACCAGTGCCCATTGAGCTAGATAACTCAGCAGGACTGACTGACGTGACAGTGCAGCATGCACAGGAAGATGACAGCAAATAAAATAAGGCTGAGAAAGAAGCTGAGACAATAAAGGAACCGGTATTGAAGCCAACGCTTGAAAAAGAGAAATACCAAATCACAGAAAAGAAGCGACCTCCTGCACTATTCCTACAGAGACTAGCCAAATATCACAAAGATGAACAATACAAGAAGTTCTTGGACATGTTGAAACAAATTCAGGTAAATATTCTGTTGATCGATGCTTTAAAAGAAACGCCTAGTTATGGAAAAATGATGAAGGAGTTGATGTCCCGCAAGTTCGATTTCCAAGACTTGGCTACAGTGAATCTAATCCAGACATGCAGTGTTGTTGTAACAAGACTCGTTGCTGAGAAATTGTCAGACTCAGGGAGTTTCACAATTCCCTGCACCATAGGTAACTTTGCTTTTGCCAAGGCACTTTGTGAATTAGGGGTAAGCATAAATCTTATGCCCCTAGATATCTATAAAAGGCTTGAAACTGGACGAGCTAGACCCACGTCTATGTTGTTGCAGCTGGCTGACAAAACTGTAAAGAGGCCTTCAGTTATTCTTGACAACGTGTTGGTACCGGTAGGGAAATTTGTGTTCCCTGCAGACTTTGTAATTCTGGACTGTAGGGTGGATGAAGAAATTCCCATAATCTTGGGAAGGACATTCTTGGCCACGGGGCGAGCTCTGATTGACTGCAAAACTGGAGAGCTCAAGATGAGGTTAAATAACGAAGAGATAACATTCAACGTGCAGAAATCTATGAGGCGACCAAGTGAATTCGCCAATGGTTCTTTAATTGATGTCGTGGATGTAATCCTGGAAGAGGATGATGAGACCTTAAACATTGAGGACCCTCTAGCTGCATGTCTGATGAATTTAGATGAGGTGAATGGTGAAAAATTGGCGGAATGAGTTCTTGCTCTTGAGGGAAAGTGTTTTTGGAAGAGATCACTCGAATTCAATCCCCTACACTTAGAGAAAAAGGAAACACCTCCAGCCAAGCCATCCATAGAAGAACCACCCAAGCTGGAGTTGAAGCCACTGCCCTCCCATCTCAGGTATGCATTCTTAGGACCTAACTCCACATTACCTGTTATTATCTCATCTAGTTTGTTAGATGTGCAGGCAAAACAACTTTTGCAGGTACTGACAGAGTGCAAGACTGCCATTGGGTGGACCATGGCAGATATTAAGGGGATCAGCCCGGCATTTTGTATGCATAAAATTCTACTGGAAGATGGGCACAAACCTTCCAGAGAACACCAAAGAAGGTTGAACCCCAATATGAAGGAAGTGGTGAAGAAATTATTCATTAAGTGGTTAGATGTGGGAATCATCTTCCCCATCTCTGACACCAACTGGGTTAGCCCAGTGCAATGTGTTCCTAAGAAGGGTGGAATGACGGTGGTGAAAATGATAAAAATGGACTGACTCTACACGAACCGTCACAGGCTGGAGAATTTGCATTGATTACAAAAATCTCAACTTAGCCACCCAGAAAGACCACTTCCCACTTCCCTTCATTGATCAGATTCTTGACAGACTGGCAGGGAGGTCCCGCTTCTGTTTCCTGGATGGGTACTCAGGATACAATCAAATCTCCATCGCACCAGATGATAGAGAGAAAACCTCATTCACATGACCTTATGGGATCTTTGCTTTCTGGAGGATGCCCTTTGGCCTATGCAATGCACCCGCCACATTCCAGAGGTGCATGATGGCCATATTCACAGATATGGTAGAAGACATAATGGAGGTTTTCATGGATGATTTCTCAGTGGTGGGAAACTCATTCGATGGGTGCCTTAAAAATATGACCTGAGTTTTGAAAAGGTGCATTGAGACTAACTTGGTACTTAATTGGGAAAAGTGCCATTTCATGATACAAGAAGGTATAGTCTTGGGACACCTAATATCAAGCAAGGGCATTGAGGTAGACCGTGCGAAAGTGATGTAATAGTAAAGCTTCCACCTCCCACATCAGTCAAAGCGATAAGGAGTTTCCTCTGGCATGCCGGTTTTTACCGGAGATTCATAAAGGAATTTTCAAAAAATGCTAACCCTTTGTGTAAATTGCTAGAAAAGGATCATCTCTTTGTTTTTCTGATGATTGCAAGGTAGCATTCGAGGAATTGAAGAAGAAACTAGTCACATCACACATCATTGTTACCCCCGACTGGGAGCAACCATTCGAGCTAATGTGTGACGCAAGTGACTACGTAGTGGGAGCAGTGTTAGGACATCGGAAGGATAAAATAATGCACTTAATTTACTACGCAAGTAGAACATTGAGTGGAGCGCAGCTGAACTACACTGTAACGGAGAAAGAGATGTTGGTTGTGGTGTTCGCATTTGACAAGTTCAGATCATACCTGATTGGCTCAAAGGTAATTGTATATAATGATCATGCTGCTCTCGGGTATCTGATCAAAAAGAAGGAGTCAAAACCGCATCTGATTTGTTAGGTGTTGTTGCTGCAAGAGTTCGACTTGGAAATCCGTGATCGTAGGGGCACGGAAAATCAGGTCATTGATCACTTATCACGACTAGAAGGAGCTGAAAAATTAGTTGAGGTAGAGAATATTCTGGAAACCTTTCCAGATGAGCAGCTACTCGCCACAAGCCTTGAGGAAGTGCCATGGTATGCAGACATTGGAAACTACCTGGCAAGCGGTATAGTTCCCTATGACTTTTCCTCTGTCCAAAAGAAAAGATTTTACCGTGACTGCCGCATGTATTAATGGGATGAACCTTATCTATTTTGGATTTGTGTTGACAATATGATCCGGAGGTGTGTCCCCGAGATATATCAATCTTCTGTTTTGCAAGCATGTCACGCATCGGCATATGGAGGACATTTTGGAGGAGTAAGGACGGGTGCGAAAGTTCTAGAAGTCGGGTTCTACTGGCCAACTGTGTTTAAGGATACACATCTATGGTTCAAGGGCTGTGATGAATGCCAGCGAGCCGGGAACATTTCCCGTCGCCATGAGATGCCCATGAACCCAATTCAGGAGGTTGAAGTGTTCGATGTTTGGGGAATATACTTCATGGTTCCCTTTGTCAGTTCCTATGGCAATAAGTACATACTTATTGTAGATTATGTGTCCAAATGGGTAGAAGCTGCAGCACTCCCCACCAACGATGCAAGGGTGGTGATTGGGTTTTTGAAGAAGAATATATTCACCCGTTTTGGGACCACAAGAGCCATAATCAGTGATGAAGGCACTCACTTCTGCAATCGAGCATTTGAGAAATTGCTGGCGAAATACGATGTACGCCACAAAGTGGAAACTCCATACCATCCTCAGACCAGTGGGCAGGTCGAAGTATCGAATAGAGAGATAAAGAGTGTGTTAACCAAAACAGTGAATGCCATAAGAACATATTGGGCGAAAAAATTGGATGATGCAATCTGGACCTATAGAACTGCTTTCAAAACATCCATTGGCATGTCACCATACAAGTTGGTGTTTGGAAGAGCTTGTCATTTCCCAGTGGAGTTAGAACATAGAGCGTGGTGGGCACTGAGACAACTTAACTTAGACACAGAAGTTGCGGGTACGAATAGAGTCACGGAATTGCACGAATTGGATGAGTTTTGTTACCTTGCTTTTGAAAGCACAAGGTTATACAAAGAAAGAATGAAGAAATTGCACGACAAAAATATTGTTGAACAGAATTTTAAACCCAGAGATATGGTGTTGCTGTATAATTCAAGATTAAGGCTATTTCCGGGTAAACTCAAGTCACGATGGTCTGGGCCATTTCGTGTGGTAGATGTGCCCCCATCGGGTGCCATAGAGATTTCCTCAGATAATGAATCTCGCACGTTTAGAGTCAATGGACACAGGTTAAAACCATATGTGGGCATGGATGAAGTCAAGGATGTGTCATTGATTCATTTGACTGAGCCCCTGAGGTCGAGCGAGCCTTAAACACGCTCATCTGCGTCGTGCCGCGACATTAAATCAAGCGCTTCTTGGGAGGCAACCCATGTTTTCTTTTATTTTTCCCTTTTACTTTGTTGTTGTACTTAATGTGTATGATACTAACCCAAATATTAGTGTATAGGGGAAGATTTGTGCATATTTGGAGAAGTCGAGGTCAAGAACCAACTCCAGAAAGGTAAAAAAGTGATAAAAACAAGTAAATTTCGGAAGTACATTCAGACCGCAGTGAAATACACTATTTCTGTCTGGGTTTCACCAAGACCACGGTCCGAATGCAGACCGACCGCGGTGGATTAATAGGTCTCTGCCCCAGTCACCAGGTAAGTGAATTTATTTTTCTTTTTCTTTTATAAACTAACTTATAATATACCCACCCAATACCCCCCTGTCACGACCCTTGTTCGATCTCCGTGAACATGTCGTGACGGCACCTAGTCCCTATAACTAGGTAAGCCTAGCAATGCGGAATATCAACATAATTTGCGAATTAATTAAGTAAAAGAAAGTTGAACGATCAAAAAGGAAGACTGTATATAAATGCCAGTTGGCATATACAACCCAAAATAATACGGAAGTCTACAACATTACCCCAAAACCCCGAAACTCACGGGAACCACATGCTAACAGAATATAATACACTGCTCTAACTCCAGAATGTCTATACAACTGTGAGGAAGGATAAACAATAAGATAGAGACTCCTGGTCTGCGGACGCGGCAGATGTACCTCGAAGTCTCTGTTGTATCTCTCAACCTCTGGGATAGTGCGCCTGAGTGGAGGTACCTAGATCTGCACATGAAAAACATGCGCAGGAAAGGCATGAGTACACCACAGCGGTACTCAGTAAGTGCCAAGCCTAACCTCGATCGGGTAGTAATGAGGAAGGTTAGGGCCCTACTGAGTTTAAACAATATAATAGGAATTTACAGTATGAAAACAGATAGAAATAATGAATACAGCCGTGAAATAGGACAGGTCAAACAAGGAAATGACAAACACAAGAACAGAGTAAACACGCAATATGAAAATCTCAATAACAATGGCAACAACGAGGATCTCCCAGGATATTGTCCTGTAGTCCTTTTCTTGACTGTCTAGTGGATCTCCCGAGATACCGTCCCGTAGTCCATCTATGTATAACCGAAGGATCTCCTGGGATACCGTCTCGTAGTCCATCATATGTATATCCGAAGGATCTCCCGGGATACCGTCCCGTAGTCCCAAAGTAAATATGCAGAGGGATCTCCCGGGATACCGTCCCATAGTCCCAAATTAAACATGCAGGGGGGTCTCCCGGGATACCGTCCCGTAGTCCCAAAGTAAATATGCAGGGGGATCTCCCGTGATACCGTCCCGTAGTCCCAAAGTAAATACACAGCCACAACAAGAAGATATTCAGAATTAGAGTGCATAAATACAAGGCAAACAAGTAATTCTAGTCTAACATGCTTCACGTAGTGCAATTAAGGCAATTTAAGCAATTAGGCAATACAGGCAACTAGGCATGATTTTCGAAGCTAATATAGACTATAGTTGCAGTTAGAATAAAACGGGTAAGAAAGAAACTGAGGCTAAATATTTAAATTAAAATCGAATTTTCAATAATTAGCACAAGTACGCGCTCGTCACCTCACGCACAAGGCATTCAAGTACCAAATATCACATCCTAAGGGGTAAGGTCCCCCACACAAGGTTAGACAAGCCACTTACCTCGAACCGGCTCAAAATCAACTTAAAACCATACGTTTTCCACGAGTATCCGACTCCAAATGGCCCAAATCTATACAATTCAATTACATATCGTAAATAACATCTCATGCAACTGATTATACTGTTTAATTCAAGCTAAGGCGCGAAATTATGTGAAATGACCAAAACGCCCCTCGGGCCCACGTCTCGGAATCGGGTAAAAGTTATATTTTCCGGACACCCATTCACTCACGAACTCATTTAACTAGAAACAATCGAAATCTGATGCCAAAAACCCCACCATTTCCAGAATTTCGGATTTGGGAAAATCCCATCCCTTCATATGGTTTTTCCCTCATTTTTGAAATTAAACTAAAGAAAACAACGGAAATTAATTGTCTAACAATGAATTAGGATTAGAAAATGTTACCTATGATCCTTCTCTTTGAAATCCACAAAAAATCTCCAATCTTTGAGCCCTCACACGATTTTTAGAATTATGAACCAAACTCTCGGTTTGGGTTTTTAAAAGACTGCCCAGGTATTTGATATATGCGATCGCAGACAAGGAGTCGCGATCGCGGAGAGTAAAGAAACACGTGCCTAGAATCATACTATGCGATCACAGAAAGCAGTATGTGATCGTGAACCTTGAGGACCCAGAGCTACGCAATCGCGTTTGGGGCCACGCGACCGCGTAGAACATATTGAAACTCCCCCAAACCAAGAATACTCTATGCGAACGTGGTCCTGGTCATGCGATCGCGCTGACCAAGGTTCCAACACACTGTGATCGCAGACCTTTTATTGCGATCGCAGAGAACAACCTCAGGACCTCTCATTTGTACCTTATGCGATCGCGGGTGAACCTTTGCGATCGAAGAGAGCAAAACACAGTTGAAGAAAATCCTGAAAACCCAGCAAAGACTCATAGGCCAAAAATTTATGTTTGAACACCCGAAACACACCCAAGGCTCCCGGGACCTCAAACAAACTACCAACCAACCCTAATACTTCACTCAAACTTGGTCAAGCCTTAAAAGTACATCTCATAACATCAAAATCATCAAATGTGCATAGATTCGAGCCTAAGAATTTATGAAATTTCTAGAATTCACATTCGATGCCGAAACACGTCTAAACTCATCCGAATGTCCTCAAATTTTGCACACAGGTCATAAATAAAATTACGGACCTGCTGTGTCTTTCGGAATTCCATTCCGACCATCGGATCAAAAATTCACTATCGGACCGGAAATTCCAAAAATTCAAACTTCGGCATTTCAAGCCTAAATGAGCTACGAACTTCCAAAATACATTCCGACCATGCTCCCAACCCCGAAATAACCTAATCGAAGCTAACGAAACCATCAGATTTCCATTCCGAGGCCGTCCACACTGCTCCGACTACGGGCAACTTTCCAACACTTAAGCTCTCATTTAGGGACTAAATGTCCCAAAACTCTCTGAAACTCAAAATCGAACGTCCCGGCAATTCAATTTAGCATAATAGACTTGGGAAAAACATTAACAGGGGATCGGGGCATTAATTCTTAAGACGAACGGCTGGGTCGTCACATCCTCTTACACTTAAAAATTCGTTCATCCTCGAACGAGCATAAAGACATACCTGAAGTAGTGAAAAGATGAGGGCAACTGCTGCGCATATCCTGCTCGGTCTCCCAGGTCGCCTCCTCGACCGGCTGACCCCGCCACTGAACCTTTACTGAAGCAATGTTCTTCGACATGAGCTTCCTGACCTGCCTGTCCAATATAGCTACAGGCTCTTCAACATATGATAGATCCTTGTCCAAATGGAGTGAGCTGACATCCAAGACATGAGACGGGTCACCGTGATACCTCAGGAGCATCGAAACATGAAATACCGGATGAACTCCTGCCAATCTGGGAGGTAAGGCAAGCTCATAAGCAACCTCCCCAACACGCCTCAATATCTCAAAAGGGCCAATAAACCTCGGACTCAACTTCCCTTTCTTCCCGAATCTCATAACTCCCTTCATAGCCGAAACCTGAAGCAGAACCCGCTCTCCGACCATATATGAAACATCACGAACCTTCCGATCCACGTAACTCTTCTATCTGGACTGCGCTGTACGGAGTCTATCCTGAATCACCTTGACCTTTTCCAATGCATCTTGAACCAGCTTTGTGCCCAATAGTCTGGCCTCACCCGGCTCAAACCAACCCACCGGAGATCTGCACCTCCTACCATACAAAGCCTCATACGGCGCCATTTGAATGCTGGATTGATAATTGTTGTTGTAAGAAAACTCTGCCAATGGCAAGAACTGATCCCAAGACCCTCCAAACTCAATCACACACGCACTGAGCATATCTTCAAGAATCTGAATAATGCGCTCGGACTGTCCGTCCGTCTGGGGGTGAAATGTTGTGCTCAACTCCACCCCGGTAACTAACTCCTGCTGAACGGCTCTCTAGAACCGTGAGGTGAACTGAGTACCCCTGTCTGAAATAATAAAAACTGGGATACCATGCAGGCAAACGATCTCCCGAATATAAATCTCTGCCAACTGCTCCGATGAATAAGTAGTCAGCACCGGAATGAAATGGGCTGATTTGGTCAGCCGATCCACAATCACCCAAATAGCATCATGCTTCTTCAAGGTCCAAGGAAGTCCAACCACAAAGTCCATGGTGATCCGCCCCCACTTCTACTCTGGAAGCTCAATCTGCTGAAGTCCCCTCCCAGTCTCTGATGCTCACATTTGACCTGCTGACAGTTGAGGCACTTGGCTACAACCTCTGCTATATCCTTCTTCATTCTTCACCACCAATAGTGCTACCTCAAATCCTGATACATCTTCGCAATACCCGGATAGATGGAATACCGCAAACTATTGGCCTCTGCTAAAATAAACTCCCGAAGCCCATCAATATTAGGCACACACATCTGACCATGCATCCACAATACCTCGTCATCTCCAATGGTCACATCTCTGGCATCACCGTGATGTACAGTGTCCTTGAGGACAAGTAAATGAGGATCATCATACTGCCGCTCCTTGATACGATCGAATAAGGAAGACCGAGAAACCACACAAGCCAATAAACTGTATAAGACCCCGAACCAGTAGGCAATATCAAGATTGGGGATGTAGTCAAATATGTCTTGAGCCTCTGAAAGCTCGCCTCACACTCCTCTGTCCACTGAAATGGAGCACCATTCTGGGTCAATCTAGTCATAGGGGCTGCAATCGATGAAAATCCCTCCACAAAACAGCGGTAGTAACCCGCCAAGCCAAGGAAACTACGAATCTCTATAAGTGAGGACGGCCTAGGCCAACTCTGCACGGCCTCTACCTTCTTCGGATCCACTCGAATGCCCTCACTCGATAACACGTGGCCTAAGAATGCTACAGAACTCAACCAAAACTCACATTTTGAGAACTTTACATACAACTTCTTCTCTCTCAGGGTNTGCGGGGGCATTAGTCAGCCCGAATGACATAACTAGAAACTCATAATGGCCATACCGAGTCCTGAAAGCAGTCTCGAGATATCCGGCTCCCGAATCTTCAACTGATGGTAACCTGAGCGCAAATAAATCTTAGAAAATACATGTGCGCCCTGAAGTTGGTCAAATAGATCATCAATATTCTTCACTATAACCCTGTTCAACTGGCGATAATCAATACACATGCGCATAGAACCATCCTTCTTCTTCACAAATAAGACAGGAGCACCCCAAGGTGAAACACTGGGTCGAATAAAACCCTTATCAAGAAATTCTTGTAACTGATCCTTCAACTCCTTCAACTCAGGAGGATCCATACCGTAAGGAGGAATGGAAATGGGCTGAGTGCCCGGCAACAAATCAATGCCAAAATCAATGTCTCTATCGGGCGGCATGCCCAGAAGATCAGTTGGAAACACATCGGGATAATCTCGTACCACTTGAACTGAATCAACAGAAGGGGTATCAACACTGACATATCTCACATAAGCCAAATACGCGGCACACCCCTTCTCAATCGTACGCTGAGCTCTAAGAAAAGAGATAACTCTACTGGGAGTGTGATATAAAGTACCACTCCACTCAACACGCGGAATACCTGGCATAGCCAGTGTCACGGTCTTGGCGTGACAATCAAGAATAGCATAATGGGGCGACAACCAGTCCGTGCCCAAGATAATATCAAAATCCACCATATCGAGTAATAATAAATCCGCACTGGTCTCAAAACCACAAATAGTAACCAAACACGACCGATAAATGCGGTCCACAACAAGAGAATCTCCCACATGAGTAGAAACATAAACAGGAGAACCTAAAGAATCTCGGGCTATACCCAAATGCGGAGAAAAGTAAGAAGATACATAAGAATACGTGGATCCTGGATCGAATAGAATCGATGCATCTCTGTGACAAACCAGTATAATACCTGTGATGACAGAATCAGAGGCAACAGCCTCGGTACGAGCAGGAATAGCATAATATCTGGACTGGCCTCCCCCTCGAGGGCGAGATCTACCTCCCCGACCTCCGCCCCTAGCTGGCTGGGCAGGTGGGGTAGCAGCTGGAGCTGTGATCATGGCCTGAAAACTCTGTTGAGCACACTGTGGCTGAAAAGTCTGTGAAGGTGCACCCCTACCAAGTCTGGGGCAGTCCCTAACCACATGGCATGTATCGCCACAGCCGAAACAAGCTCTGGGAGGACGTGGTGGCTGTGACTGTCTAGGGTCAGATCTGCTAGACTGACCTCTGAAAACACCCCGCGCAGGAGGCGCGCTAGAAACTAGAGGTGCATAATAAGGCTCCTGAGGCCTGGGTGGAGCTGGTGTACCGCTGGCTGCTGGAAGAGCTGAATGAACTGGGCGGACCATATAACCCCTACCATATCGACCTGCTGCTGGGGTACGGGCACCAGAGTAGTGGACCGACTCTCGAGACCTCTTGGCCTCCCTCTCCTCTCGCTCCCTAGCAAGCATACCCTCAATCCTCCTAGCAATGCTTACTACCTGATGATAAGGAATGTCCATCTTCAACTCTCGAGCCATGCTAGATCTGATGGGTGGGACAAGACCCTCAATGAACCAGCGAACCCTCTCACGGACAGTAGCAACCAAAATCGGTGCATGCCTAGCCATTCTGGTGTAACGGATAGCATACTTTGAAACTGTCATGGCACCCTGGCGCAAATGCTCAAACTCTGCGCACATGCGTCCTTGAGGCTCTGAGGCACAAACTCTCTCAGGAACATATCTGAGAACTGGGTCCAGGTTAGTGAAGAAGCCTTGTCTGGACTGTCTAACTCATAGGTGTGCCACCAATCATAGGCAGCTCCATGAAGCTGGAAGGTAGTAAAGGTAACCCCACTAGATCCGGCTATGCCCATAGTGAGAAGAATACAGTGACACTCCTCTAGAAATCCCAAGGCATCATCTGATGCTAGTCCACTGAATACCGGAGGGTCATACTTCTTGAACCTCTTAAGTCTCTGTTGCTCGTCCTCTGAAGGAGCTGACCCATCCTCGGGCTGAACTGGCACTAAAAGTGTACAGGAACAATCTTTGGGACCTGCTCCACATGCATTCGCTGCTCAGGAGTGCGGGCGGCGGGAGTCTGTGCTCCTCCCCCGACTTGGGATGTGGCTGCAGCAAGGGGAAGCAACCCTGCCTGAGCCAGAGTGGTGTACATAGACATGAATTGAGCTAATGTCTCCTGAAGAGCTGGAGTAGTAGTGGCAGTAGGCATGTCAGGTGTCTGAACCTTGGCTGGATCTGCTAGTGGTACCTCGGCGGCAGCTCGCGCAGGTGCTCTCGCTGCACCACGCGCACGTCCTCGACCTCTACCCCGGCCCCGACCTCTGGCGGCTGCGGTGTCCTCACCATCTGTGAGAGAATAGAAAATAGAGGTTTAAAATTGATGTCAGAAGATATTGCACGACAAGGAAATCAATGAAGTGAAGATTTTTCCTAAATAGTTACATAGCCTCTCCTAGATAAGTATAGACGTCTCCGTACCGATCAGCGAGACTCTAATAAACCGGCCTGTGTTCCGTGACTCCTATGAACCTAGAGCTCTAATACCAACTTGTCACGACCCCAGTTCACCCTCCGTGAACATGTCGTGACGGCACCTAGTCCCGATAACTAGGTAAGCCTAGTAATGCGGAATATCAACATAACTTGAGAATTAATTAGGTAAAAGAAAGTTGAACAATCAAAAAGGAAGACTGTATATAAATGCCACTTGGAATATATAACCACAAATAATACGGAAGTCTACAATATTACCCCAAAACCCGAAAACTCACGGGAACCACAGGCTAACAGAATATAATACACTGCTCTAACTCCAGAATGTCTATACAACTATGAGGAAGGATAAACTTTTCACAAAAAGAAGGAATAAGATAGAGACTCCTGGTCTGCGGACGCGGCAGATGTACCTCGAAGTCTCTGTTGTATCTCTCAACCTCGAGGATAGTGCGCCTGAGTGGAGGTACCTGCATCTGCACATGAAAAACATGCGCAGGAAGGGCGTGAGTACACCACAGCGGTACTCAGTAAGTGCCAAGCCTAACCTCGGTCGGGTAGTGACGAGGAAGGTCAGGGCCCTACTGAGGTTAAACAATATAATAGGAATTTACAATATGAAAACAGACATAAATAATGAATACAGCCGTGAAATAGGACAGGTAAAACAAGGAAATGACAAACAGAAGAACAGAGTAAACACGCAATATGAACAACTCAATAACAATGGTAACAACGAGGATCTCCCAGGATACCGCCGTGTAGTCCTTTTCTCGACTGTCTAGTGGATCTCCCTGGATGTCGTCCTGTAGTCCATCATATGTATAACCGAAGGATCTCTCGGGATACCGTCCCGTAGTCCATCATATGTATATCCGAACGATCTCCCGAGATACTGTCCCATAGTCCATCATATGTATATCCGAAGGATCTCCCGGGATACCGTCCCGTAGTCCAGCTATCAATGTGCAGGGGGATCTCCCGGGATACCGTCCCGTAGTCCCAAAGTAAATATGCAGGGGGATCTCCCGGGATACCATCCCGTAGTCGCAAAGTAAATATCCAGGGGGATCTTCTGGGATACCGTCTCGTAGTCCCAAATATACAGGGGGATCTCCCGGGATACCGTCCCATAGTCCCAAAGTAAATACACAACCACAACAAGAAGACGTTCAGAATTAGAGTACATAAATACAAGGCAAACAAGTAATTCTAGTCTAACATGCTTCACGTAGTGCAATTAAGGCAATTTAAGCAATTAGGCAATACAGGCAACTAGGCATGATTTTCGAAGCTAACATAGACTATAGTTGCAGTTAGAATAAAACAGGTAAGAAAGAAACTCAGGCTAAATATTTAAAGTAAAATCGAATTTTCAATAATTAGCACAAGTACGCGCTCGTCACCTCACGCACAAGGCATTCCAGTACCAAATATCACATCCTAAGGGGTAAGGTCCCCCACACAAGGTTAGACAAGCCACTTACCTCGAACCGGCTCAAAATCAACTTGAAACCACACGTTTTCCACGAGTATCTGACTCCAAATGGCCCAAATCTATACAATTCAATTACATATCGTAAATAACATCTCATGCAACTGATTATATTGTTTAATTCAAGCTAAGACGCGAAATTATGTAAAATGACCAAAACGCCCCTCGGGCCCACGTCTCGGAATCGGGTAAAAGTTATATTTTCTAGAGACCCATTCACTCACGAACTCATTTAACCAGAAACAATCGAAATCCGATGCCAAAAACTCCACAATTTTCAGAATTTCGGATTTGGGAAAATCTCATCCCTTCCTATGATTTTTCTCCCATTTTTGATAATTAAACTAAAGAAAACAACGGAAATTAATGGTATAACAATGAATTAGGATTAGAAAATGTTACCTATGATCCTTCTCTTTGAAATCCACAGAAAATCGCCAATCTTTGAGCCCTCACACGATTTTTAGAATTATGAACCAAACTCTCGGATTTGGGTCTTTAAAAGACTGCCCAGGTATTTGTTATATGCGATCGCAGACAAGGAGTCGCGATTGCGGAGAGTAAAGAAACACGCGCCTGGAATCATACTATGCGATCGCAAAAAGCAATACGCGATAGCGAACCTTCAGGACCCAGAGCTACGTGATCGCGGTTGGGGCCACGCGACCGCGTAGAACAAATATTGAAACTCCCCGAAACCAAGAATACTCTATGCGAACGCGGTCCTGGTCATGCGATCGTGATGACCAAGGTTCCAACACACTATGATCGCAGACCTTTTATTATGATCGCAGAGAACAACCGCAGGACCTCTCACTTTTACCTTATGCGATCGCGGGTGAACCTTTGCGATCGCAGAGAGCAAAACACAGCTGAAGAAAAATGAGAAAAACCAGCAAAGACTCATAGGCCAAAATTTTCTCTTTGAATACCCGAAACTCACCCGAGTTCCCCGGGACCTCAACCAAAACTACCAACCAACCCTAATACTTCATTCAAACTTGGTCGAGCCTTAAAAACACATCTCATAACATCAAAATCATCAAATGTGCATAGATTCAAGCTTAAGAATTTATGAAATTTCTAGAATTCACATTCGATGTCGAAACACGTCTAAACTCATCTGAATGTCCTCAAATTTTGCACACATGTCATAAATGACATTACGGACCTATTGTCGCTTTCAGAATTCCATTCCGACTCTTGGATCAAAAATTCACTATCGGACCGGAAACTCCAAAAAATCAAACTTCGGCATTTCAAGCCTAAATGAGCTACGGACTTCCAAAATACATTCCGAGCACGCTCCCAATCCCGAAATCACCTAATTGGAGCTAACGGAACCATCGGATTTCCATTTCGAGGCTGTCTTTACACTGCTCCGACTACGGGAAACTTTTCAACACTTAAGCTCTCATTTAGGGACTAAATGTCCCAAAACTCTCCGAAACTAAAAACTGAACGTCCCGGAAATTCAATTTAGCAGAAATAAACTTGGGGAAAATAGTTAACAGGGGATCGGGGCATTAATTATTAAGACGACTGGTCGGGTCGTCACACCCCCCCTCTCCCCACTTTCCCCAAACCCCTTCCTACTCTAAATCCCTAATCCCACGCCTCCTCCTCCTCTTCTTCTTCTTCTTCTTTCTCTCCCAAACCACTCTTCCTTTTCCACACAGCCACACATCCGAGCCCCCCTCCTCCCCAATCTCCCTTCCACTCAAAAATTCTCCTCTTTTTCCCCTCTCTCAACTTTATAACTCCCAGATATGTTATGCTTCTTTATTTCTTCTTCTTTCTTTCTCTTTTGTAATTGTAGTGATAGAAGTGTTGTAGTATTTAGAGTAAGATTTTTGTTTTCTTTTCTTCTTTTAAGTTGGTAATGTGTAAAATATGGCAGAAATAGCATGATGTTGTTGTTTGAAGTTGATTGTGGTAGGGTGGAGTTTGTGTAGTGATTGGGGTTGATTTGGGGAAGAATTTGTACTTCCATGGGCTAAGTTTATGAAATAATTATTCACTGCACACTAGGTGCTTGTGAAATTGCCCCATTGAGCTATACTAGTTAATGTGACCATAGTGGTGGTGAAGTCTGAGTAACCACCCTGGGTTCGCATAACTCAAACCCTCACTAATAGTAGCCCTTCATTTGTCAGGTACAATGCATCAATCCAGGAAAAGACGTGTCACAGGTGTATCAGCCAGCGGGTCGGGTGGTTCATCCCGAGCTCGAGCTCAGGCGAGTTCGAGCCAGTTTGACAACACCCTCTTTGTATCCAAAGTGGCTCAGGATAGATATAATGCAAAATCAGCTAGGGAATTGGTGCCTGAAGTGCACATTGAGAGGGATGCGTTAAGAATCGAAGGCCCACAGATTTACGACGAGTTGAGGAGACGTCAGCTGGACGTCTTCTTTGATGAACTGGAAGAGGTCAATATTATGATGGTCCAGGAATTTTATGCTAACTGCCCGGACCATGTCGATAGAGTAGTCACAGTACGAAACACCCCGGTGAATGTGTCTCTTGAGGCCATCCGCCGAGTGTACAGGTTGTCGGTCTTCACCGGAGATACAGACTACTACCAGGATTATCAAAGACCACCATTCACTTGGAACTTAATGGTTCAAACAATATGTGTCGCTGGTAGAGAGCCAATATGGATCAATCCAAGAATGACATTGAACTCCCAATCTCTAAATTGAGAAGCTAAGTGTTGGCTAACAATCATCAACAGCCGTCTGCTGCCATCCAGCAATACAACAGATGTTAATGCGCCAAGAGAAACATTGATTTGGTGTTTTGTCAATCACCATGACTTTGACGTGGCCCGGATAATTCAAGATGAAATGTTCATCCGGCCCACAGAGGCAAGCAAAGGGTTCTACTTCCCTTCTCTGGTCACCCGGTTGTGCCGTGCGTCACGAGTTTCGGAAAACCCCATCTATGATGGGAAATTGCAATTAAAGCCCCCATTCAGAGCTAGTAAAATCACAGTTGGGAAGGACTAGCATGTGGCAGCTGATGAGGATGATGAGGAGGAGGAGGGAGGTATGCATACAACCGCCCCACCAGTGCAGATTATTGATGAGGCGGGCCCATCACAGGCCCGCCAGAGTACCAGGATGACAGCCTTGGAGCAAGATATGGCTGGCCTACGCACTCCAGTCAATGAGTTGGGTGCTCGAGTTGACAATTTGGCCACCCAAAGTGCTAGGTCCGAGAGAAATATCATGGGCTGGCTCCGGGTGTTAGGTCGAGCATGTCACCTCGATCTTGGCACCGTCTCCAATCAAGACTAAGCACCAGGGAAGTCCCCGTACCTTAATTTTATTTAATTTCTTTGACATGGGGACATGCCAAATATTTAAGTGTGGGGTGGGGGATGGTTGTTGTTGTTGTACAATTGTATAGTTTGTGTAGTATTTTGGTTTGTTTGATATTTTGATTTTTTGATTAATTAACTTCGGCTTGGCCCGAAGACGGACACCTCTCGGAGGGTCTCTTGAGGGTCTTAAGTCGAACAAAAAAAAAATAACAAAAACAAAAAGATTTTTTTTTGTTAGGTAGTGTACCAGCTCCCCCTTGGTTTTTCTTTAAACCACGGTTCTTTTCCAAGGGTTTCTATTTGAACCGGGTGTAGTTAGTTTTTATTTTTACATTAGGAAGTCTTGGGCGAGGGAAGAATAGAAATAGGATCCCTGAACTCCGTAGTACCTTGAATATTGATTGCCTTAGCATGACACTTAGGATCACTAGCCGACTCTAGCAAGAAAGCCTTAAATTGCATGTTCCTGATTTGGATGAAAATACTTTGAGAAGAGTGTCTGATGATCCGAACTGACTGAGTCATGTGCCATGTGTGAGTGAGACTTTTGTGTATTCTGTGCTAACATTCAATGTCTAGAACTTGCCATGTGTGTGTACGAAGCAAAATGGTAGCTTTGATTGGTCTAGAAAATGATATAGGCGTTTCTTTGTTGAACATATTTATATATGTTTCTACCCACCTGATTGTAACCGTAGTTAACCCCTTTGATCATGTAATCTTATTTTCTTTGGCAACCACATTACAAGCCTAGCCCAATTTTTGAATTGACGATCTTTTGAACCCTATCACCTCCTAGAAGCATTTGAGTTGTGACGAACATGGAAAAGTGAAAGTGTGGGGTGGTTGGTTAGGCTTTTAAGTGGAACCAAGAGAATCTAGATAAAGGTGCACAGTGTGATAATGAATACTAGAAGCCACTGGGACTGGGGAAAAAAATTAATAGAATGAAGTCTCAAATGGTGGTGACTTTTGAAAAAAAAGTGTGCTTAAATAAGTAAAGGGTATAACACAATGATGAAAAGGTGGAATAATGGTTTGACAAAAGTATGGGCTTAAATGTGAAGAAAAAAATGTATTAAAGTGCTTAGGGAGGTGTAGTCACTCTTATCTCTCTCTCTCTCTCTCTCTCTCTATATATATATATATATATATATATATATATATACAAAATAAAGTCCTACTTGATTCTAGACTAAAGAAGCTCGATTAGTTGAGTATTACACTAAGGGCAAGCCTATAGTGCGTTTTATGTGGCATGATAATTTCTTTTTTAGGGTGAGCAAAATCTTACTTGTTTGAATTCCTCAGTGTGTGAATTGTCATAACTTCGATATAAGTCTCTTTGTGGTGAGTAGGCACTTGACTCATAAAAGGAAGGTAAGTTTGGACCTCTGACTTAGAGAAGGAAAGCCGGTTAGGGACATTGTGTGGCGAGAGAGAGTCCACTCTTGAGGTTTGGACGTTATGTTGAGGTAGTCTACCAGTTTGAATTGTTCTTGGTGCAAGGAGTGGAAAAGTTACCCTATGATGATTATGCCTATAGAGTATGGTTTTGTTGCTAAAGGACTAGCAACAGTTTAGGTATGGGGTGTTGATAGTAGCCTATATTATGTGATGTAGATTCTATTTATTATCTAAGTTAACCATGCTTTATTGATGTTTTAAGTGCTAAATGATAATAAAATGCTCTATTTAAGATTTTTGTGCTTTGCAGGAGTTACTTCAGAGTTGGAAGATAATATGGAGCGTTTTGGAATCAAATATGTAGATACAAGGCCAAACGAGAGAAGTCTAGATGAACACGAGCAAGAAAAGTCTGGAAAAAACTGGCAACAGGCCACCGCGACCGCGATCGGACCGTGGCTGGAATGCGATGGAAAAAGGAGAAAAATAGTGTGGGCGTAATCCACCGCGGTCACGTCGCGGTTGGCTCGCGGTAGACCTAGAGATAGCCAGTGAACTTTAGGGACTTAAGTGCAAAAATGGGGAAAACTTATCCTAACTCTATATAAACTCAATAAACTCGCCCAGGTCAAGGTTAAGCTTGTTTAGACTTATTTTGGAGGCAAGAACAAGTGGGAGAAAGATCGATACACCATTAGAGTTTTCAATCTTCTTCTTTTATCAGTATTTTGAGAATTATCAATTACTTTATTTCTTTATCTTGTTTTGTTATGAGTAGCTAAACATTTAGTCTAAGTTTTTGATGAAACCTGTTGAAGGATGAACCTCTTGCTATGATAATGTAGATTTGCCAAGTTTTAATCTCTATTTGTTCAACTACGTTTTTTTGAAGCTAATTGAAAGGATACGTTATGCCTATTTAGTATGTATTACTCGGGAGAGAGTGCATATTTAGGTAGTTGTTGAACATCATCACTCCCGAAGTATGTGAGAAATAAATAACCTAGGGTTTAAAAATGGGATTAGGGATAACGAAACCTTGGGTGCGATCTAAGTGAGCTGTAACAAAAGCCAACTAGCGTAACTTGGGAGAGTATGTCTAGTAAATTATCGTAATTACTCAGGAGAGATTTACGGTAGAAAGAGTGATCATGATCGATAGAGACGATTAGGAGAATTTATATGAAACATAGCAGGAGGGGATTCCGTCAATAGGGAAATCATAACCTTAGATCCTTCTCATTATTGTTCACAAACCATTTTAGTTAGCTCTTAGTTAATCTAGTTTCATAAAGTAATAGTTAGTATAAGAACCACCTATTGTTATGTAAAATATCTTGGAAGTTGAGTACGTGGAATTAAGTGTGTCTGATAATTGTGATTGGTAGGTTAATTCCTAGTGGGATTCGACTCTGGGCTTAATACCCGAAATATATTGACAACGAGCGCTTTGTCCTTTTTATAAGTCATAGTTGGGGGTGATCAGGTAACTAGTAGAATATACAAAAGACGTCTACCCTACTGTCTGAAATAGAATAGATAAAAACAAAACAAAAGAGAGACTCTGGCATGCTGCTGAATGGCACCGGAAGGGCAGCTCACCGTGTAATCTCGAATCAGGATCAAGTATGCTCGCCGGACGGTATCCAGATACACCTGCCTCAGATCATGCACAGTTAAGTGAAGAAGTGTAGCGTGAGTACATAAAATAATATGTACTCAGTAAGTATCCAATCTAACCTTGAAGAAGTAGTGACGAGGGGTCGACTTTGACACTTACTAAGGCTAATGATAATAAGTCAAAATTATAACTAAGCATGGACTACAATAAATATACTAAAACTCAACAACAAGAGATGATAAATATCCTTTTCACAGTTATTAAATCCCAAATTTATCTTTCAACAAACATTGAAGCAATATCAGTTATGAAAAATCCCAAGAGTTATCATGCGCAAATAATGCCAAGGTCGTACGGCCCGAACCAACATAATAATATTTAAATTGTGCACTGTCGAGGGTCGAAAGGCACGAACCACAGATGCATTTATCTGCTATCGAGGTGTTCGGCCCGCTCCACTAATAGAAAACACTTTAAAGAAACACAAGTTTTTCAATAACAGTCAAGTGTTTTATTCATAACTTCAAATAAGTGAAACTTATCCCTTTGGAATTCCTTTACAATTTTTGGAAATATGATTTAAGCGATCCAATTAACAAGTAAGGGAGCAATCATTTCAAGTATAACATGATATGGGTCCTAGATTACCCGGATTATAGCATAATTAGTAGCTACGCACGGACTCTCGTCAATTCGTACGTGTGTAGCCCCCACAAATAGACACACATACTAGTTAATTCACCTACGGGGTAATTTCCCTCTTACAAGGTTAGAAAGGAGACTTACCTCGTCTCAAGGCCTACTTTCCGGTCTAATGTCGTGCTCAAACCTCCAAATTTGGTGCCAAATGACTTGAAACTAGTCAAATATTATATTAATTAATCAATTTATGCTCAAAAGTTCATATCCCAACTATTAAAGTGATTATCCAACTCTAAATGCAAGATTCCTAAAATTCATCCCCCGGGCCCACGTGCCCCGATTTCGGAAATTTTCAAATAAAGTCATTACCCATAACCTTAGGTATATAAATATATGATTTTCACTAAGTTCCATAACCATTTTCGTGGTAAAATCTCACTTTTACCAAAACCTAGGTTTTTCATCTAAACCCATGATTTCTACAAATTTTCATGTTAAAATCTACCCATAATCTATTTATTAAACCAACATTAGATAGAAACCACTTACTTTCAGAAGCTAGGTCGAAATCCCCTCCTTAAAAGCTCTCAAATCGCCCAAGAGTGAAAGAAAATATTTAGAAATGGCCTAATCCCGTATTAAATGAACCCTTCTGCCCAGCGATTTCGTACCTGCGGTGCCTTGGCCGCATTTGTGGTCCCGCACCTGCGGAAATTTCCTCGCAGGTGCGCCTTTTCCTTACCTGGCCAGGCTCCGCATCTGCACAAAAGGGGCCGCTTCTGCGAACCCATCCGCATCTGCGACCACGGCTCTCGCACTTGCGGTCATGCAGGTGCGCCAAATCTTCCGCACCTGCGGCGGCTGGGCTGCCCTCACTCTTTCGCTTATGTGGCTAGAGGCTCACACCTGCGAGCTCGCACCTGCGGCTGGCCAAGCGCAGGTGAGATTATGACAGAACTGGGAGCTTCAGCTGCTGCTCCAAATTTCCAACTTGGTCTGAGCCTTGTCCGATTGAACTCGGGGTCCCGCCTGAACATACCAACAAGTTTGGAATCATAAGACGGACTCGCTCGAACTCTCGGAACGCCCAAAACAACATTAACACTAAGATTCGTACCCCAAAACTAATTGAATCAAACTTATGAACTTCAAGTTCTTCAATTTACTCCCAATGCGCCGAAACGTACTTAAACTACCCGGATTGACATCAAATTTTGCGTGCAAGTCTTAAATGACATTAAGGAACTATTCTTGGTCTCGAAATTCTGTTTGAACCTCGATATCACCAAAACCCTCTCCAAACCAAATTTAAAGAACTTCTAAACTTTCCAAGAACTAACTTTCACTATTAGGCGCCGAAACGCTCTCGGGTCATCCAAAACCCGATCCGAGCATACGCTCAAGTCCGAAATACCATACGAACCTATTGGAACCGTCAAATCCCGATTTCGAGGTCGTTTACTCAAAACATTAAGCGAAGTCAAAGTTAGACTTTTAAGGCCAACTTAAGGAAACAAATGTTCCGATTTCAACCTGAACCCTTCCAAATCTCAAACTAACCATCCCTGCAAGTCATAAAATAGTAAAAGCACATACGAGAAGTCTTATTTAGGGGAACGGGATTCTAGAAAGCAAAACGACCGATCGGGTCGTTGCACAAGAAGTTGGAGTAAAACCATTCCCATAATCAAGATAAATTATACTTTAATCTTGTGGTATAATCATCAAGATATTCTGCCCAACAATATATTTGATTGTGAACATAGTTTATTAATTATGAGAATCGATAATTTAATCTTCTGTGCACACTAAATTGTCTACTACATAACTAAAGGACACACATGTAACAAATGATCTATTTAAAATAATACTTTATTGAGTTGAATAAATCAAATAAAAATAATTGTTCCATAAAGAATAAAACACAATACTATATCTAAAACGCATGGTTAATAGTATATCCCAATAATATGATCTTGGACAAACATCATCTTGTAAGCTAGTTTTTAAGATTTAGTTAGACCCAATGTCTATTTCTTGATTAGGCAGGACATGGTGATACTTCAGCTTACTGAGGGCATGACCCTTGATATGAGGGTGTGGATGACGAGAATTAGGGTAGAAAGTTAGTTGGTAGTCGTGAGTTTTCCTTATCCATACCAGTAGTATTAGTGTTAGTCTTGTACTTTCTTGTTTTTTTATTTCTATTACTACCTATTGTTTCTTTCGCTTCGATTTTTTTGCTATCTTGTTGTTATTGCTACATGTTGTTGTTGCTTCTTTTTTCATCTTTTCTTGAACCGAGGTCTATCGAAAGCAGTCTCTTTATATTCTCAAGATAAGGGTAAGGTCTGCATACGCACTACCCTCCTCCGACCCTACTTGTGGGATTACACTAGGTTTGTTGTTATTATTGTTGTTGGCATCAGAGTCAAACACATCTCGATTCTTGGTTTACCCGATTTGGAGCCCTCATGTCATATTGTCACGCTCTAGACGTCCAATACTCTTGGGCGCACCAGGATCGGTAAGAATAATCTCACATTAGTTGTATATGTGGTACTTGGTCTCCTTATATGGTGTTGGATAATGTTCACCTCGAGAACTAAATTTTTTAGGCTGTAGTAGATCCAAGATCTACTTTTTATCGTTGGATCTACTATTGACAAATTTAAATTAATCGGACCAACAAGAAAAAATTTAGCACGTTACTTTTCTCTTCCCAAAATATCAGTCAATGTATAATAGACAATTACATATATATATATAGTAAGCTTTTAAGTACTGTGATATTGTAAAATTTCCTTACTGTCAATAGCTGAAATTATTAAACTATTCTGCAATGTATCTATTCAGTTTTGTTTATGGGTAGAAAGGAGGAAAAGCTTACCTTCCATAACTCCTCAAATTGATTTTTGATCTAACGTCTTTCTCATCATCTCAGATTCTCACTCATTTTTTAGCATTTGAGTTGGCTTTAGTTTTGTTAGTTACCTCTCTCTCTATCTGGTAAAACTGACCATTTACTTCTCCAAACCAAACGATTGAAATTTCCACACACATCACATGGGCCTTTTTAGCTGGAAAATAAATTGGGAAACTATCAGTTATGTCCATTTATAAGTAGTTCATTATAAAAATTATTCAATTCATAAAATATTACTAATATTAGCCAAATAGTTATTTGTAGCAAAAAAAAAGGTCAATTTTTTGCTTTTTTTTTTTAGCGAGTGTTATTGGAATAGATTGGGTACATCTTAAGGAGCTTGAATCTCACTTTTGGGATGATTTAATGAAATTTTGAGGTGGGTTGAATGAAAATTCGAAGTAAAAAACTGAACATGAAAAAAATAATATGTATCACACTGTGTATCATTTATGTATCATATTTGTATCAATTATGTATCATATGTATATCCGTGTATACCTATATGTTCGATACATGCATGATACATGTTTGATACATGTGTCGCAGAAGAATTTTTTGAACTCGATTTAATTACGAATTTTGGTTCAAAACCAGTCCAAATCACCTCCAATCTTCCTCAAATTTTGTATATCGATTTATCTATATGTTTTCAATGAATTTCAACTATACCCATTGAAAAAGTTCTTTTTTTACTTAGATTTTTGGAATATTGTATATATTTTTTTTGTATTTCATTACCTTATTTGCTAACTCATCCATGAAATTTTCTTTTCATCTTGCATCTAAAGTTGCTAATCCGCTTAAAAATATGGAAGGTGATTTTTGCATGTGATTCTTTGAGAGAAAAAACCTTGTTTATTTGGTTTTTCGATTTTTATATGTACTTGGCTAGTTTTGGTAAGTCTATGACTAATGGCTAGAGGTTAGTAAGTTGAAACTTATTTGGGACATTTGTGTAAGTTTCCCAAATAAATTTAGAAGAATTATCTTAAATAGTCGCTATCCAATCGCTTAAATTAAAATTAATCAGTTATATAATATATGTATAATCCATGTACATACCGACTAGAAAAAACAAATAGTGAATCTCGTCGACTGTTTGTGTAAAAAAACTCCCAATAGTTACTCAGTATTTACATCAACCATAATCATAGTTTAATGATACCTATATTAAGGTACAAATATACATCAACTAATCATATGGTTAAAATATATAGAAGTGTATGTAAAATACACTTCGCATGTATATATTAACTGATTACATATAAATATCGGTTGCTAGTAAATTTTTTTGTACTTTTATCCTTCTTCTCCATGTGTTTTAACAGAAAAAATATGGGTAAACATCACTTTTAGCCGCAGTTGAAATTATTTATATTCGGTAGCCACAAAAGTGTATAAAATTTATATATTTTTCGGCTATTATTTTAAAAGCGGCTATACAATAATTATTTTTCCAAAAGAAGTTTAATTAAGTAGTTCAAGATCAGATAACACACTTTTATTTATTTATTTATTTACAAAATTGTGGAGGTCTTTGCGTGCAAAAACCTCCCACTGATAAATTATAAAGTCTACAACTTATAAATACTTATCGATCGATTTACAGTTGTTGCATTTAAATTGTCTGGTATTGAATAAAAACCCACATGCACATCGTGACTTTACATATATCTAATCAATAATGGACTAAAATTGACCAAATTCTTTTTCTCTACTTCTTCTTTAATTTTCATTTCTTCTCTTGGGGAAGAAATGGGTATGGGAGTGTTGCTTTAGCCCATTAGACAAAGCAAAATTAAGGGCAAAGATCACTTTTAGCTTACGGACAAAACTATTTATATCTTATAGTCGTAAAAGTATATAAAATTTATATTTAGTATATATATATTATACAAAAATATATTTTTTTTTAGCTATTATTTTAAAAACGGCTATACAGTTTTATTTTTCCTAAAATAAATAAATCAGTAGAATCGTTGAGTGTTGGAGACTTGTCAAAGGTTGTTTACGAAGCCTTAAGTTGGCAAGAAAATTTATATATAGACAAAAGAAATATATAGGTTGTACCATACGAAAGCTAAAGCCATATGAGAAAATTGAAGAAAATTAAGACAATAATACAAACTTTAACAAAATGAAACGCAACAACAACGTAGTATTGGCCAAATTTATGTTGTCTTCATTCTGAAAGTGCTTGGGATGGTTTTACCACGTTGTTTTTGGTGTTTTCACTTCAAAAATTTATTTAAGATGTTTAAACACGAAAGGTGCTAAAGTAAGAAAAATTTGAGAAATTCAAACTTGTTGAACTTTTAGTTTACTACAAGGCATGGAACATGGATCATCTACATAAATAAAGGGGGTGCTTTTTTTTTGG
>ML384785.1:0-30170 GCA_005239525.1 Nicotiana knightiana | reverse complement strand
CAATGGTACGGGACTATGAGCATATTCTTAACATTTTAGCCATCGCCGGTGTATACTCATAAGACGTGTATAATAAGTGTATAAATTGATTATATACATATTATATTGGCTAAAATTTGTAAGAAAATAAATACTAGTGTTACTTTTGTAGTGGATTTTGTTAGGGTGCATATGTAGTGTAAAATCCCCTTCATTTATCGCACTCGGCCTAGTTTGATATCATCCATCATAAATCCCTTAGCATTGAACAAATTAAAATTCAGAATTCTAAATCTATTGAAGTTTGGTAGTCTATTTTACATAATAACTATATTCTGTATGGAAAATACTGGTCCAATTGAACACCTTAAAACAGGACGCATCCGCTGCCTATGATTACAGAATCATTTCATCCCCAACAATAAGAGGAACACAAAACTAAATAAATCATTTTTCAACTTCGAGCCCATAGGAGTAGGACCATGGTAATTGAAGGTAAAAAGGAACTAAGCAGACCAAAAACCACACACAAAGCAATCACTGCTTTTATGATAAAGCAACCATAAAAGACTTAACATTAGCAGGTTAAGTCTTGATAACAAATATCCACTCTTCCTCTGTGATTTCTAACAGAACAAAAGGGGAGAAGAAAGTCCATATACAAGAGCAACCATATTTTACCACCCACCTATTCTGTGATTTCCTAAAGTAATCATCTGGTTTCAGTTGCGTGGTATTTATCAGGTTGTAAATAACATCACTAGCTCAGCTCAAAAAAGCTATCATACCCAGAAATCAACGCGAGATCACTTAATCTCTATATAGATTCCATGCAACAAAAACAAACAGATGGCACAATTAACGTAACACTAGATGGAGCAACAGCAAGTAGAAGCTACCAAGATACAGTCATGTTTTACCCAGGTCATCAACGACATGGACACCAACGCATTAGAAGAGTCATAAGTGCTCTTCAAGAAAATGAAACTACAAAATGACTACTAGTATTCCCCTTGCCTTTCCTTGACAGGAAGCTTGAACTGATATTCGAGTTCATCATAAGCAATGGCCAAATTCATGAGAATCTCCAAAGAACCTAAAATTCATCATCTTTGAAGTTTACAGCAAGATCCCAGTAATGAGGAACCCCAGCATCAGCAAAGACCTTACGAGCAGCAGCCTCAGTCCTGCATTCGTGAACAAAAAATCTGTGGAAGCTTGACTTAGCAACAGTCCCTTGCCAAACTAAAACACACTTGTTGAGAGGCTTTTCTTCATCTTCATCTTCGTCTTCATCATCATCTTTCTTAACAGCAGCAGCCCAGTCTATTCGCCTAAGCATAAGTTTCCCGTATCGCTTGATGGACTTTTTACCACCTTCAACTACCACCACACTTATACCTTCCGAGATAACTGCACACCCCGTCATGCGATTCTCCTGAGCATTAACATCAACCTTGAAGCGAGTTTGAGGGTGTGAAAGGTAATTAACTCTGTATATTGAAACTATCGTCTCCGGTGCGATATTTGGATCATCAAATAGCTTTCTTTCTTTCTTCTCACGACGTTCATCAGGAGTGAGCTTTCGAGCAATATTTCTGTCTATGTGAGCCTGTTCTCGCTCAGCAGCAGCACTTCTGATCTCCATTTCAAGCTTTGTGGGATCCTGAGTGGCTTCTGAGCCAAGAACTTTCATAAGATTGCTCATTTTAACTTTTGGTTTTGGTGGTTCTAAGAGGCCCTGACGTATCATTTCCTGCCGTTCTTTCTCCCTGGCCAGTCGACGCTGGGTGCGTAGTTTCTTCTGTTCCTTCTTGGTCAGCTTCAATGGTTGCGGAGGAGGTGGAGCAGGTTCAGCAGGAGGCTCAATAGGGCGGGGGTGTTCAACATAAATAGTGATCTTCTCCATCTTCAACATATCATCAGTTAAGTCACCATCGACCATACCACCATAAGTACCAGATCGTAACAGAGGAGCATCCCTAGCAGGTCAAACAAAGAAACAAGAATTACCTAGTGTAAATTGAAAATTCAAAAAAGGTAAGCATAGATAGCTAATAAAAAATTTAGAGATCATGCCCGAATCATGTAAATTGAATAACACATGGAAAAGTTAAGACATTTCAATCACATTATAATTGCACAATACCAGTAGTGTGCATCGATAATAGTAGCAGATGTCAATTTTGAACTTACACGAGGAATGAGGGTTATTAACAACAAACAGGAACAACCATATCTCAATCCCAAACAAGTTGTGGTCGGCTATATGAATCCTCACTGAACATGTTACTCCATTTAAACTCATTTCACACCAATTGTGTGCAAATAACAAGCAAGGATTGCTTTAAAAAAAAAGGGAGGAATCCACATCACATGGACTCATCTAGAGAGTGCAAAGTCCAGCAGATAGGACACTGCCGAGAAAAGATACCATATCCAGGAGATATGTCAAATTAAAAATTTTCTGTAATCCCTATATCTTGGTGATATCGGAAACAATCTCTCTTCCTTCCCGGGTAGGGGTAAGACTGCATACATCCTACCCTCCCCAAACCCCACTTTATGGGATTACACTGGGTGGTTGTTGTTGCTGCCTATATCTTGGTGATGTGTACACAGACTAGAAGCACCCAGGATGCAGAACCATCAAAACAAATCTCATCTCATGGTTAAACATAAGACCAACAGTATTCAAGATCCACTTCCATCTGTGATACTAAACACATAAATGAATGGCGGCTCAACAATGAGTGAGGAGACAGATTAAGGGTCCAGTAAGGGGGAAAACACATGATAAGTTGATAACCAAAAGAAAGTACAAAAGGAAGGGAGATTGGAATCTACTTACCACCACTCAACATCAGGAATTGGTTCCTTTGGTTTTTCCTTGGTGATAACCCTCTCTGCCACCTCAATAAGATTTGGATTTATGTCAGGCTCTGCTTTTGCCTTTGCCAATTGCATTTGCTTTGCCCTCAGCTCTTTGGCTCGTGATTCACCATATTGGCTTTGCTAAATTAGGTATTGCACAAATTAGTAAAATCCAATCAAGAGTAGTAACAAGAATAAAGAGAGAATCACAAATGAATGCGAAAATACAACAGGGAGGTAAAATATAAAGTACCTTTAGCTTAATTAATTCAGCATCATGAGACCATTTACCTTCCTCCACAAACTGAAATGACATCCTCTTTGGCCTCAGTATTTTGTTCTTATCAATCCCCATCCTCGGATCAAAATGAGGATTTTTATCAGGATCAACGTCAAGTTCAGGTTTGAGAATTTGGAAGCTATCTTTTTTCTGCTTGTTGATATTCACCTGCACAAACAACCCAAAGTCACCACAAGCTATTTGAATAAATATTGAAACATGAAAAAAGATGGCCTGAACATATATGATCCGTACCTTAAGGGTGCTAGATGGCTTAGGCACATTGACCACATTTCCCTGTTCATCAATTTCCCTGCCTAATGCATCCAAACGAAGAACAGGGGCTCTAGCGGGCTTCGGCTGAATGGTAACCTCTGGAGGCATTTGCCCAGGAAACATGTTAATGAGTGGGGGAAACTCCGGGTCCTGCCGGAATCCCATCTTAGCAAAAAGTTCATGTGCACGCTTCACTTTATCGTAGTTCTGTGCTGTGACTGTGAGCCCCGCAACCTGAGGTAAGCCAATGGGTGGCGTATTTGCAGAAGCCACAGTAGTTATAGTCGATGTGCTAGGTGCGGAACTTGGAGTTGGTAATATCCCTGAATTTGAAGATGCAATCGGGGGGGGCAATATCCCTGCATCTGTTGAAGGGGCATAAAGGCTATCCTTGCGACCAATCTGAGAACTTCCCTCTCTCGTAAACTCGGCACCCTTGTTTAGCTACATAATTATAATAAGTGCACATAAATAGTAGATTAATTTATTTGACACAAAACAAAGACGAAAGCTCTTCTCATTCAACATTAGAGGGAAAAGAAAAAACAGAAGTCTGTTCTCTTTCAAGCTCTTACTGTATACGTTTAATAATGCAGTGCTTCTCCAACTTAAAGAAAGAGACAGGAACAGGGAGTCAAAGGGGAAGGAGAAAAGAGTTACAAACTGTAGAAATAAGGGGGGTTTTAGGTGCAAAAACTTACCAATGGAATTTTCTTAAGCTTTTCTGCTAGCTCCTTCTGCCTTTGTATGAGAGCCTTTGCATTTCCTTTGGCATCAAGGGATAAGGTGGCACTCTTGCCAGCACCAGAAGCTTCACCATCTGTACTAGATTTCCCAGGAACCGCATGAGATCTGTTAATATTAACTCCCTTATTTTCATTTGTTGTAGAAATTGAAGATACCTTGGTAGCAGGAGGAAGAACACGAGTCAAAGATTTATCAGGGGAAGTCCTCGATGCTGCACTGAATGGTCCCATTGTAACACCCTGCAAATAAGAAAGTCAAATGTATAAATCAGGCTAAAGTCTAAACATCCTGATGAAAGGGCCAACAAAATACCCCATAAAACAATACAACTGAGAAGCAAGTGCCACTAACCAAGTTAATCTCTAATCAGCTAAACAAGAAACCACAAAACAGAATTCTAAGGATATAATAAGTGAGCATAACGAAAAGAGCACGATATAACCTAACATAGTTACATGGATCCTTCCTATAAGTTCCCAAATCTACTACCTAAGACCAAACAAAGCATGACAATAATACCAGGTGGTAATATGATGAAAGAATACTACAGAAACATTTTGTTCAAATAAGCTTCTATGGCCACTCACCAAACAGAACCAGATATTTCCACACATGAGCACTAGACGAAGATAAGCAGAAGGATAGCAGAGATTTGGAGGATCAGGGAGGTTGGAGGACGATTGACTATGGCAATAGATAATAATGGTAGTTAACAGATGAATGCAATTCTTGAGGTCTGTGCTCCCTTGTCTGACGTGAATAGTGAAAAGATGAAAAGTTGTTTGCTACTCCAACAACAACAACAACAACCCAGTAGAATTCTGCTAGTGGAGTCTGGGAAGGGTAAAGTGTACCCAGACCTTACCCCTATCCCGGAGGAATAGAGAGTCTGTTTCCGGGAGACCCTCGGCTCAGAGACAATAGATCCGTAACAACAACAAAAACCAGAAAAGCAGTATCAACTTCGTAAAAGACAGCAAATAAATGGAAAGGCCAAAAAAAAGTGTGAAACACAACAAAAAACGCTAGCAGTCCTAGACAAAACACTATCAGACTAGCCAGCATAACGAGGAAAAACGCTCGACTACCCCCCTAACCTACAACCCTAATGCTCGACCTCCAAACCTTTCTATCAAGGGTCATGTCCTCGAAAATCTGAGTCGCACCATGTCCTGCCTGATCACCTCGCCCCAAAACTACTTAGGCTGCCCTCTACCTCTTCCGCATGGAATACCATATAGTATTCCATGCAACAACAAGAACAAAAATGACAGCACTTCAACAAATAAAAACCTATAATCTCAAAGGCATAGCATTGACATCTAGACTAGCACAATGCAACATCATGGAAAGCCAAAATCTCCTTATGTAAAAGCTTAGGATAAATCACCTGAAGTGGAACTAAGCACGACATACACAAATTTTGACAAAAGCAAGCACAACGAACAAGATGCAACCCAACTCAAAATAGATTTTCTCACAAAATATGCACTGTAAATTCATCAAGATGATATAGAAGTATGCAACCTCATATCCCAGTAACAAAGGGAAATGGCCAGTGGCCGATCTAGTTGTGTCAAGGGGGTTAAATTGAATCCCCTTCGCGACAATACTTTTGGTTATATATAAACTGTTGAATCCCTTTAATATAAGAAGAAAATTTAATGTAGTTGTAAAGGGGTTTCAAAATTGCTCTAGTCCCTAGGTCCAAATCCTAAGAGTTACATTTTATTACTTTTTGAATCCCATAATATAAATTCCTGGCTCCGCCAATGGACATTGGCAGTAAGAAACTAAGCATGACATATACAAACATAGGTATAAGCAAGCACAACAAAGTAAATGTTTCTTCTTCTTTTTCTACGATGGTGGTGCCAGGGCCAAGCTTGGCTATCCCTGCTAGCTCCTGCCAGCATAGGTACCAAGTAACTTGCCCACCTTAGGCAGATGGGAAGAAATCAAGTAGTTTGCCTTTAACAAATTTTCATCCGAGTAAAGACTGTTATTCATCAACACTACACAAAGGCATGCAACTTGGTATATATTAGTGAAAAAGGGCATGGCAGTAAGAAACTCACATTATCAATGGAACCAACACTATGACCATTATTATTATTGGGCTCGGGTTTCGGTTCTTCCTTCACAATTCTCATTTCAAATCTTTTCCCCTTCATTTCTTCATCAATTTCCACATCCTCTTCCTCCTCCTTCTTCACTTTATCATCAAATCTCCTCCTCTCTCTTCTCTCCTCCTTCTTATCCTCCGAAACCCTAGCTCTCTTCTCATCTCCTCCATTGCTCTTATCCACACTCTCTTCTCCTCTCTCTTTCCTCTTATGCGCATTCCTTCTCTCCACTGAATCCTCTCTCTCGTACGATTTCTCTCGTTTCTCTCGATCGTCTTTCCTCCTATGCGAATGCCTTCTCTCCAAGGAATCCTCTCTATCGTAAGATTTTTCTCTGATAACTTCCGATTCGTGTGATTTCTCGCGACGCCTTTCGCGACCTCTTCGATCATCGGATCGGTGTCGGTTCTCATCGTCGCGTTGGTGGTGCTTCGAACGGTCGCGATGATGATGGCGGCGGTCGTCGTCGTCCTCTCTGGATGCTCGTTCTCTCCTACTCGATTTTTCTCTCTCCATTTCTAATTTCTAGGGTTTCTGAAACTTCAGATATCTAGCACTCGAATAGATTTGTGTTTCACGAATTGAGAACAATCCGGAAATTGTGAATTTGGGTTTGGGCGCAATGATGGGTTGGGTTTAAGGATGATATTTGATTGGATATAAAATTTAACATGCTAAATTCAGACTTATATACTGTACTAGTTTCCACGTAGCACCCCAACTAAGAAAAGAAATATGTCAAGTAAGGAATAAAATTAAAAGTGTACAATATAATTATACTTAGATTAATAGTGAACTAATTTAATTTCATGCAACTTATATTTTATGAAGATATTAAAGACATCATATTTGTAGCTAATTCATAATATATATGTGTTTTATTATCACTATTACATTCAAATGTTAGATTTTTAGTAGTAATCGATGATATCTTCGAAAGCAATTCATATTGAAATTTGATTCAAATCTATGGTTTTCACAATTTAACCAATCTAAAGTTAAATATTAGATCTAAATATATGCTAAATAAAAAAGAGGAATAATATATAAGATAAAAGTAAATTTAAGAGGAACATGGCAGATTAAAATTTTCGCTAGGTAAAGCCTAAGTGCATAATAAATAAAAAAATGCCAGCTAGACCACAATCATCACTGCCATCAAAAACAACATAAGGAGTGATGACTTACTTTGGTATATTATTCACATATACCCTCTGTTATGCTATTGGGTCACATCTACTCTTAACGTTAATCAAATTTTTTGAAAACTAGTTTAAGATACGTGCATTACACGTGTAATCTATATCAATTTATAAAATTTTAAAAATCTTGCAACTATTATTGAATTTTATTTTATTTTAATCTAAGTGCTCGAGGCCTGATCTTGACGTATTTTTAATCCAAGGGCTTGCAGCTTGTTCTTGAATCTTCGTCTTGATCTTTTAATCCTTAGAACACTTGAATGCTTGTAGCTTTTAGAGAAATCCGCAGCGTTTGATCCACGAGCTCCCTCTTGCTTCTTGTTATAACTTCTGGTGTCTTTTCTGGGTTATGAAGACCCCTATTTATAGTCGTGGGAGGGAAGATTTATGATAAGAACAAACTCTTTCCGACCAATCAAACTGAAGAATGGCATGGCCGTATTTGATTGGTCATAATATGTCACTTGATGTGGCGTGATTTCACTGGCCTTTTAACGTGACTTGTCATGATGTGTCAATTTGTCACGTGGCACGATCCTATTGGCTCTTCCGCTTGACTTGGCGTGCCACGTCATTTGATACGTGGCATCAAACTGGGCCTCTAGGAAGATGACATCTTGAGCTTAATGAAGTGATCTCATCACTTTAGCCCAATGGGTTAAGACTTATTTACTTAATCCATATATATTGGACTTATATAATTAATTCAATTATATTAGCCCTTAGTATTTATTTGGACCAATATATCTTGAATTTAATATATAGCCCAAATTATTTTATGGATTTAATTTTAATAAAATTTATATGTCTACAAATGCCCTCTACTTCAAGACCTGTCAAGATTTTTGAACTTTTGAAGACTAGGCCTGAAGTATTCATGTAATAAATGTCTTTATTTTGCTTTACACTTTTCATTGAAATATCTAATTGAACTTCACATAAAAAACGTTCAGATTGATAAAAATTAAAAATATAAACATTTGAGTATCTCCATGAAAATTCACGTAAGCCCATTGCGATTTACTTGAATTAGATTTCTCTAATTACCTGAATTGCATGATGCATTTACAAGTTAAATTTCGAGACAATGACACAGAGTCCAAGTAGGAAACATATTTTCCAACCGTCAGTAGCTTGTCCTCCTAGTTGAATTAGAATGCCAAATCCTTGTTGGATTCTATCAAACTGTTACTGGTCCCACATCGAGAAACAGGCTTCTCAATGTTCTCTTTTGTCATCTATATAAACATGTGTGCTAGTATTTATTGAGTATCAATTTGCAGTATTTTGCAAGTCATTTGAGTCTAGAATTTGTAAACGCGGAAGTATTAACGCGAAGGTAATTTTTACTTCTTTTCTTGTGCTTTTCTTCCTCGTTCTACCCGTTGTCTCTTTTTTTTTTTTTAGAAGTAACTTCGTCAAACTACGAATTCCTTTATAAGTTCGAGACGAAGGCCTTTAAAAGCTCGTGATGGAGATTTTTAAAATTTGCAGCAGAGACCCATAAAAGTTCGCGATGAATACCTTTAAAATTTAAGGTGAAGCCCATAAAAGTCCGCGATGAAGACCTTTAAAATTTGCGGCAAAGACCCATAAAAGTTTGCGATGAAGACCTTTAAAATTTGTTGTGAAGCCCATAAAAGTCCGCGATGAAGACCTTTAAAATTTTCGAGGAAAACCATAAAAGTTCACGATAAAGACCTTTAAAATTTGTGGCGAAGACCCTTAAAAGTCTATGAAGAAGAGCTTTAAAAGTTCGCGATGAATACCTTTAAAATTTGCGGCAAATACCCATAAAAGTTCGTGCAAAGATCCTTAAAAGCTCGTGGTCAAGATCTTTGAAAGTTCACGATGAAAGCTCTTAAAAATTCGTGGTAGAAATCTTTAAAAATCGGCGGTGGAGACTCTTTAAAGTTTGTCACGAGCACCTTCACAAGCACCTTTGACAGTTCGAAACATACGCATTTTAAAAGTTCGGAACGAGGAACTTAAAAATCTGAATGCCTTTAAAAGTTCGAGGCGAGTGTCTTTAAAAGTTCGTAACGAAAAATTTTAAAAAAAGTACCTTCAGAATTGTCCCGAACAACATTTTAAAACTAATTTTATATTGCACCACACTGACAATTTCATATTTGTGCAGTCTCATCAAAATATTTGTATCTTGTTGTAGAGACATCAAAATTATGAACCGTTTTGTTTTTGGAAACTAGACTTCAAAATCTAAAAGGTGACCAAAATTTGGGATCAAAAACCTTCGGAATCGTCGCAGGTAATATTTTGAAACAAACTTTAGATTCTACCACATTGAAAATTTCAGACTTGCGCAGTCTCACCAAAAAAATTCATATCTTGGTGTAGGAATGTCGAAATTGTGAACCGTTTGATTTCATGAAAGTTAAACTTCAAAATCTAAGATATATCTAAAATTTGGAATCAAATACTTTAAGAATAGTCTCATATATTATTTTGAATCTAACTTTATCTTCCAACATGTTGATAGTTACAGATTTGCGCAACTTCGTCAAAAAAATTGTATCTTGATCTGGGAATGTCGCAATTACAAACCGTTTGATCTATTGAAAACTTAACTTCAAAATATACAACAGATCTAAAATTTCAGATTTAATGCCTTAAGGATAGTTTCAGATAATAGTTCGAAGTCAATATTAAATTCTGATGTACCAACAATTTCAGATTTGCGTGACTTCGCCAAAATCTTTGTATCTTGAAGTAGGAACGTCCAAATCACGAACCGTTTGATTTATTGGAAATTTAACTTCCAAATATAAAACATATCCAAAATAAAAAATCTAATACCTTAAGTATAGTTTCATATAATAGTTCGAAATCAATATTAAATTCTGATGTACCGACGATTTCAGATTTGCGCGACTTCGCCAAAAGCTTTGTATCTTGAAGTAGGAACATCGAAATCACGAACCACTTGATTTCATGGAAACTAAACTTAAAAATATAAAACATATCCAACATTTAAAATTTAATTCCTTAAGTATTATTTCAGATGATAGTTCAAAATCGACTTCGGTTTCTGATATACCGACAGTTCCAAATTTGCGCGACTTCACAAAAAAATTTCTATCTTGGTGTGGAAGCCTCGAGATTGTCACACCTTCTTAATTGTAAAAAATTTGAAATTCAAGAGCTTCATTCTCACCAAATATCTTGGGTTCAAGTCTCACTGAATTTGAAACGTCGTAAAGGTACACCAAAAAAACTTGAAGGTTTGACGAACATAAAGGCATAGCGAGTCTCCGGATTTCATGCAAATGCTTGGCAGCCTCCTAAAAGATATTAATCATTTTATTGAAGACACCACTTCACCATAAAGACTTGACCTCTCTAAATCAAATTGGATTCGAAGCTTAACGGAGAATGATATCTCAGCTTGATTTTTAAGTGTTGATTGAATGGATTAGATTCTGTCGTACTTCATTCGAACAACGATGGGGGATTATGTATCTTTTGAAATTATGCGACTGAACTCATAATGAAACTCTAAGTTGCCTACGTACCTCGGTGAAGAGGATCAAGTCATACTGCAGTTCAGAATGGGTATTTTTTTATATTTTTTAATTATTTTTTATATGTCCTAACTTTTGCCTAGGTCGCCTCTTATGAGGTTTTCAACCTAGCGGACTCTTTTTTTTTTTTAGGTGGGTTGTACACAGTTTAGACTTATGTGGGCCAGGAGTGTAGGAACATGCAGTTTAGGCTCATGCGTCAAGGAGCGTTCGAACATGCAGTTTAGGCTCATGCGTCAAGGAGCGTGGCACATCAAGGATAATACTTCTTCAAAAACTTTCCATTGATAGGGCCGATTCTCATGCCCTCTACATCAACCAGCTTGTAAGCCCCACTTGAATAAGCTTCTTGCACGACATATGGCCCATCCCATTTTGAAGTGAACTTCCCTACAGGTTTATGGGAAGTAATAATGGGTCTTCTTATGGCAAGGACTTGATCTCCTACTTGAAAGGACCTCGGGCGAACTCTTTTATTGAAGACGCGAGACAATTGAGCTTGATAACATTCAAGACTCTGTTGAGCTTCCAACCTCTTCTCATCAATAGCCACCAACTCTGCTAATTGAAGTCGAGCATTTTCTTCGTCAGTGATCCCTTCTTGAATAGCTAGTCGTAATGAAGGTATTTGACGCTCAAGTGGCAAGACGACTTCGACTCCATAAACGAGTGAATAAGGAGTCGCTTGTGTTGGCGTGGGGTGGGTCGTCCTATATTCCCATAGAGCTTCTTCCATACGGTCATTCCAATCTCGTTTGGATTTGGAGACGACTTTCTTTAGCAAGTTGCATAGAGTTTTATTGAATGCTTCAGCTAGACCATTGGCAGTAGCGTTGTACATTGAAGAGTTACGTTGCTTGAACCCAAAGGGATCACAAACCTTGTTCATAAACCTATTATCGAATGGCTTTCCATTATCTATTATTATGTAACGAGGAATGCCAAAGCGATAGATTATGTTTACTCGGATGAAACTTGCGACATTTTCCTTCTTAACCTCCTTAAGAGCAACAACTTCAACCCATTTTGAGAAGTAGTCAGTTGCAACCAAGATGTATAGGTGCCCACCAGAGGACTTCAGCAGTGGTCCAACAAAAGCCAATCCTCAAGCGTCAAACGACTAGGATGCAACAGTCGGGTGTAACACTTCAGGAGGTTGATGAATAAAATCCGCATGGAATTGACAAGCCTTGCATCTTCGAGCNGGGTGCAACACTTCAGGAGGTTGATGAATAAAATCCGCATGGAATTGACAAGCCTTGCATCTTCGAGCGTAGTCCAAGCAATCTTTTACCAACGTTGGCCAATAATATCCCATCCTTTTTATATGGAAGTGGAGCTTTGGTCCAGACTGGTGCGACCCACATACCCCAGAATGTGCCTCTTGCAAAGCTTGGAGTGCTTCTTCTTCCCCTAAGCATCGCAAGAGTACTCCCTTGAACGACCTTCTGTATAGAGTATCTTTGTAGTAAAGGAAGCGAGGCGCACGACGACGAATTTCAGTCCTTCTCCTCGGATTTTCTGGAAGTATCCTATAGCATAAGTTGTCGATAATGGGTTGTCGCCATTATTCTTCCTCAACTTCATAAACAGCGACAAGATGCTTGAGTTCATTTTCTTCACCTTCATCCTCATTTGGCAACGATACTACCCATTTTTGGCAGATAGTAACTTGTGCTTGATCAGCAGGGTTAATGATGAAGCTAGGCAGCTAAAGCATCAGCCTTCTTATTTTCTTTCCTTGGCACATGCTGAATAGTCACATCACCGAGCCACCCCATTAACTTTTTTGCGTAATCATGATATGGGCGTAGTTCAGACTTCTTGACCTTCTTAACTACCCAGAAGCTGATTGACCACTAACTGAGAGTCATCAAAGACTTGCAATTGCACTGCTTCATTTCGACAGCCATCTCAAGCCCAAGTATTAATGCTTGATACTCAGCAACGTTGTTAGAGCAGAGTTGCGTCAACGTAAAAGAGTAGGGCAGAACTTAACCTTGAGAAGTGACAAATACTACGCCAGCACCAACTCCTCCGCGATGTGCAGCACCATCAAAGTACATCTTCCATGGAGGCTGAACTTCTATGACCATGGCGTCCTCATCAGGTAGTTCGTCAGTTAGCTCCCAATCATCAGGTATAGGGTGATCTGCCAAGAAGTCCGCTAACGCTTGTCCTTTTATTTCCTTTTGTGGGATGTACACGATTTCAAATTGTTGAAACTGGAGGTACCACCTTGTTAGTCGATCACTAAGGACAGGTTTTAACATCACGAACTTGATGGGATTTGCTCTAGAAACCAAACGAACGACATGAGCTTGAAGTAGTGCTTCAACTTTTGGATTAAGAATACTAGCGCCAAACATAACTTTTCAATTGGCGAATAATTTAGCTCATTTGGTGTCATCATCCTGCTCAAGTAGTAAAGGGAGTTTTCTTTCCCTTCACTATTTTCTTGGGCCAACAACGCTCCAACAAACCTTTCTTATGCTGAAATGTATTGTATCAGCGGCTTTCCAGATATAGGGGTTTCCATAACTGGAGGCTTCATCAAGTAGGATTTAATGCTCTCAAAGGCATTGCTACACGCTTGCTCCCATTTGAAAGGGACACCTTTCTTCATAAGGCGGCTGAATGGTTGGCACCTCCCAACTAGGTTTGAGATGAATCTCCTAAGATATGCTAGCTTTCCTTGCAGACTTTTCAATTCATGAATATTGCAGGGCTCAGGAATTTTCAAGATTGCATCTACTTTAGCTTGATCTATTTCAATCCCTCGATGTCGGACAATGAAACCCAGGAACTTTCCGGAGGTAACATCAAAGGCGCATTTTAATGGATTCATCCTAAGTTGGTATCTCCAGAGCAACTCAAACACCATTCTCAGGTCTTTCAAGTGGTTGCTTTTCTTTCCTGATTTCACCACCAAGTCATCAACATAGCATTCGACATTCTTGTGGAGAAGGTCATCAAAGATATTCTGCATAGCTCTTTGGTAAGTAGAACCGGCGTTCTTCAAGCCAAAAGGCATTACCTTGTAGTAATAAATACCCTTGGGGGTACGAAATGCAATAAGCTCTTCATCTTTTGGCGCCATGCGAATTTGGTTATAGCCTAATGAACCGTCTATAAATGACATTGCCTCGTCCCTAGTAGTAGCATCGATCATCAGTTATGGAATGGGAAGCGGGAACTCATCTTTCGGACACGCATTGTTAAGATCCCTAAAATCAACGCACACTCAAATCTGGCCATTTTTCCTCCTTATAGGGACAATACTTAAAACCCATGTTGGGTATCTAACTTCACGAATAAAACCATCTTCGATGAGTTTGTTAACTTCGGTTTCAATCAAGGGAACCAAATCCGGACTAAAACACCTTTGAGCTTGCTTAACAGGACGAGCGCCACTCTTGACTGCAAGGTGATGGACTGCCACTTTAGGGTTCAAGCCAGGCATTTCTTTGTAACTCCAAGCGAAGACATCCCTAAGCTCCTTGAGTAATTCAATATAAGTGCTTTCTTCGTCAATTTCTAGTAAAGCACTTAGGTAGGTGGGTCTTGGTTCTACATCAGTGCCAAGGTTAACTTCTTTTAAGGCATTAACTGTTGCCTTCACCCCTTCTTCAAGTTCTGGGGGAGCATCTTTCGCATCTTCATCTTCTTGAGGGTCCCCATCATTGAAGGATATATGATAACATGGTGAAACATTGTCTAATTTCTCATCATCCTCCATTAGAGATAAAACACCTTGCTCGCTTTGTGCAGTAACATGATACGAAGAACCCACGCTTTCTTCATCTTCATCACGTTCTTTAGTGTAGACCACAATGTATGGATTCACCTTCAGTACTTCATCATACGAAACCATGACTTTTGTTTGTCGCTTCATTCTAGATGGAACCAAACTTTGGAAATTTTTAGAGATCTTCTGAATTTTGGGCGAAGCGGGTGTTCTTGTATTTCGATAATTTCTCTGGAACTTATTCCCCTTCTTTAATGGACCCAATCTCTCAAATACGGAAGTTCTCACAGTTAGTTTTCCGAGTCGGTCAAAGACGGAAGGCCTGTTAGAAGCGACAGATTAATCTTCTACAGTGATATAATTTCTACTCGCCCTTCTTATTTAGATGCGCACTGGTGACAGTTGCTTGTATCCCAAACCTTCACGTGGTTTCCTCGTTGCAGCTTCTGATGGGAGCTTCCCTAATTTTGACGGCTCATTGGGACGTATCCAGCCTTTGCAAATAGCTTGTAAGCGTTAGGATCGAAACCTTCATATGTCCGCTTTGTAGGGAATGCCACTTTTTGCAGAGGATTTTGGGCTACAAATCCTGCAAGCGGCTTCGAGGACAACTTTACTGCCTCAATTCGTTTTACCGAGAGAGTTAACTCCTTTAGCATGTTAGTTTGGAGATTAGACGATTCACCTTCATCTTTCTTCCTTTTAGGGACATATTGGAGCACATGACTTACTTTATTTCCATAAGACTCAATATCCCCTCTATGAGATCTATTCACGTTGGGTTTTACCTCCTCAGTAATAACTTTGGCTTTACCAATAGTCACCTCAGCTCTTTTAGTTGTGGGCTCGTCATTCTTGCTTTTCATGCCATCATCAACTTTTAGCTCCTTCACAATGTGGTTCTTCAAGTAGAACTTTGCATCGGCGAAGTGTGACTCTGCCTCAGCGAATGGCGCATCATCGGAAACTATCTTCTTCTCGACTTTACCCTCGTAGTATTTTAAACATTGATGGTAGGTAGATGGAACTACTTTATTCTCATGTATCCAAGGCCTTCCGAGCAAGACATTGTATGAAGTCTTCGCATCGATCACATGCAGCCATGCACTTGATTGCATATCTTCAATTGTGATTCCTAGCCTGATCGCGCCTATGGCTCTTTTCCCTCCTTGTTTGAATCCTTGGATCATCACACGACTTTCTGAGAGTTCGTTCATGGGAATACCAAGTTCTTTCACAGTGCGAATTGGCAAAATGTTCACTGAGGATCCTCCATCAACGAAAATTTGATTTACCCTTTCATCACACATATAGCCAACCAGGTACAATGGGCGGTTATGAGGAGTGCCACCAAGCAGAAGATCATCATTTGTGAACGTGACTTTTCCCTCACAAGTATTAACTTCTTGAGGAGTGGACACGATAAGCTTTTCCGAAGATGGTGCCAACGGTATGTCATCACTCCTTTATTTCCCTTCGTCAGTATGAAAACAAGAGGCATCAATACCCCCATGGGAAATCTTCGTGCGGAACTAACTTCGTAAAAACTCCTCAAATGTCACTGGATGTCGTGGCTTTTGAGGGTGGTGCACCTCCACTTCTGCTTTCTTTACGTGCTTAACTGGGTTCCATCTCCTAGGTCTTTTCACCATTATTTTCCTCGTTGGTTGTTCCATTGATCATTTTTGTTGGCTCCTTTTATGGCGCCTACGATGAGTCACCAGCGTCCAGCCTTCATCATCCTCAAGTTGATTGTCTTCAACCTTGTAGTTCTCCAGTAATTCTTCATCTTTACTTTCTTTAGAACTACATAATTCGTCTGGATTAAATGAGCCAAATATGATAGAGACTTGGTTTGCGCTTTCTTTCTCATCTTCAAGCACGATCTTCTTTTCACGAGCCAGGTCCATAACTTTGTCCTTGAAGACAAAGCACTTCTCCAGAGGGTGGCTCACAAGTCGATGATATTTGCAGTAATTTGGGTCATCGATTTTCTCAGCTTCATTTGCGGAAGCTCAATGAGATTTAACTCGAGAAGTTCTTCAAAAATAGCTAGCATATCAGAATCCAGAAATGGGTACTCTTTCTCTTGCATTTCTTTTAGAGTCAACTTTCCAGTTGGCTTATCTTGAAAGGAAGTGGATTTCATACTCTGCTGCTTGCTCACCTTCATCGTGAACTTCACAGGTGATGTGTTGACATTCATAGCTTCTTTATTTTCAGATATTCGTACAAACTTGCTCCATTTTCTGACTTATTGCTTGTCGTTCCCTTTGGGAGGTTCATAGATGGGCAGCCTTTCATTTCCAGCAGAGGCCATGCTCAATTCCATGTCACGGGCACGAGTTGAGTGTTCTTCAAATGTGCGAGGCTTGATACCTTGCAAGATGTAGCGCAATACCCAATGCATACCTTGGATGCACATCTTTATGCCAGAAGCTTCACTAAGTCTGTCTTTACAGTTGAGGCTTGTATTCCTCCAATGATTGATAAAGTCAATAACTGGTTCACTCTTCCATTGACGAGTACTTGTGAGTTCTTTCATACTCACAATACGTCTTGTGCTATAAAAGCGATTGAGGAATTCTTGCTCTAATTGATCCCATCTATCAATAGATCCAGCCTCGAGGTCCATGTACCAATCAAAAGCATTTCCTTTTAATAAGCGGACAAACTGTTTGACGAGGTAATCTCCATAAGTCCCAGTATTTTTGCATGTTTCAACGAAGTGCGCCACATGTTGCTTTAGATTGCCTTTGGCATCAAACTGTTGAAATTTCGGAGGTTGATAGCCAGCATGCATCTTCAACATATTGATCCTTGAAGTGTACGGCTTTGCATAGGTAAAAGAGTACTTGGAAGCAACTTCATATTTGTTTCTTATAGTCCCTTCAATAAACTCTTTTAGTTGATTGATTGGAATCATCCCTTCCCGAAGAGACTGAAATTTCCTTAGTGGATGCAACTTGTCATGGGGGAGCATCAATCTCTTGAACTTCTGGGACTTTGCCAGGTGCATGGGTGGATTATTCTTTCATCAAGATTCTCACCCTATCTGTTAGCTTATCGATTCTAGCTTCTTGATTTTGCATGCACTTGGTCAAGCCAGCGATTGCTTCCGTCAAGTTTGCCAACTGCTCCTCCACAGATGAAGTGTTTGTCACCATGGCTTGCATGATTGTCATGGACGACGGAGAGTAGCATAGATTTTCACACAAATTGATCCTTGATTGGCTCACGCTATGTGATGTAAGTGGGGAGAATCCATCACTTGAAGCATCATCAACTTCCTTCACAGTAGAGTGTTTGGATCCGGAGAGGTCAAGTAGAGCAAGAGTTTTCTTGATCTTTTTAGCAACATCGTTTCCTCCTTCGAGTGCATTTGTGTAATATCTTGATCCTTTTGAGGATGAAGATCCGAAAACAGGGGTAGATGCGGGCGGCACTTGGGGTGCTTGTTGTCCTAACGAGCTTGCTTTGCTCCTCGTAACTGGTCCAAAGCTTCCAAAGGTAACTTCGAGTATGATTTCCACATCAGCATAGAACCTGGAATTAGCAGACTTGGCGGAAGTTGAACTGGAGTTGATTTTCTTGGAAGCCATTTTGCTGTTCTTGAACTTTGATGATTGAAAAGTCGAGATGAGAGGTAGAGATTGTCCCACTGGGCGTGCCATAATTTGTAGACAAAAAAATTGCGTCAAGAAAATATAATCAAGACTGAAAAATATCGCAACAATCGTAGTACTTTATTTTAATATATGAGTGTTACAATCTCTATAAATCCTCTGATTATACTTTTCAATGGTAAATAAAATGAGCTTTTGAGCTTAATCTTTGAATTTTATTTGATTTTAATCCAAGTGCTTGAGGCCCGATCTTGACGTATTTTTAATCCAAGGACTTGCAGCTTGTTCTTGAATCTTCGTCTTGATCTTTTAATCCTTAGAACACTTGAATGCTTGTAGCTTTTAGAGAAATCCGCAGTGTTTGATTCACGGGCTCCTTCTTGCTTCTTGTTATAACTTCTGATCCCTTTTCTGGGTTATGAAGCCCCTATTTATAGTTGTGGGAGGGAAGAGTTATGATAAGAACAAACTTTTTCCGACCAATCAAATTGAAGGGTGACAAGGCCACATTTGATTGGCCAGAACATGTCACTTGCACACGTGGCGCGGTTTCATTAGCCTTTTGATGTGACTTGCCATGCCTTGTCATTTTGACACGTGTCATGATCGCATTGGCTCTTCCGTTTGACTTGGCGTGCCATGTCATTTCACACGTGGCACCAAACTGGACCTCTAGGAAGATGAAATATTGGGCTTAATGAAGTGGGCTCATCGCTTTATCCCAATTAAATAGGCTAGCCCAATGGATTAAGACTTATTTATTTAATCCATATGTATTGGACTTATATAATTAATCCTATTATATTAGCCCAATAAATTTATTTGAACTAATATATCTTGAATTTAAAATATAGTCCAAATTATTTTACGGATTTAATTTCAATAAAATTTATATTCCTACAAATGAGAATTCGTAGACAATAAATTGCGTCGAGAAAATATAATCAAGACTAAAAAATATCGCAACGATCGTAGCATTTTATTTCAAATGTTTGAGTGTTACAATCTCTATGATTACTCTGATTCTACTTTTCAACGGTAAATAAAAGGAGCTTTTGAGCTTAATCTTTGAATTTTATTTGATTTTAATCCAAGTGCTTGAGGCCTGATCTTGACGTATTTTTAATCCAAGGACTTGGAGCTTGTTCTTGAATCTTCGTCTTGATCTTTTAATCCTTAGAACACTTGAATGCTTGTAGCTTTTAGAGAAATCCGCAACATTTGATCCATGAGCTCCTTCTTGCTTCTTGTTATAACTTCTGGTCCCTTTACTGGGTTATGAAGCCCCTATTTATAGTTGTGGGAGGGAAGAGTTATGATAAGAACAAACTTTTTCCGACCAATCAAATTGAAGGGTGACAAGGCCGCATTTGATTGGCCAGAACATGTCACTTGCACACGTGGCGCGGTTTCATTGGCCTTTTGATGTGACCTGGCATGCCTTGTCATTTTGACACGTGTCATGATCGCATTGGCTCTTCCGTTTGACTTGGCGTGCCACGTCATTTCACACGTGGCACCAAACTGGACCTCTAGGAAGATGAAATCTTGGGCTTAATGAAGTGGGCTCATCGCTTTAGCCTAATTAAATAGGCTAGCCCAATGGATTAAGACTTATTTATTTAATTCATATGTATTGGACTTATATAATTAATCCAATTATATTAGCCCAATAAATTTATTTGAACTAATATATCTTGAATTTAAAATATAGTCCAAATTATTTTACGGATTTAATTCCAATAAAATTTATATTCCTACAAATGAGAATTTGTAGACAATAATTGCGTCGAAAAATATAATCAAGACTAAAAAATATCACAACAATCATAGTATTTTATTTCAAATGTTTGAGTGTTACAATCCTATGAATCCTCTGACTCTACTTTTCAACGGTAAATAAAAGGAGCTTTTGAGCTTAATCTTTGACTTTTATTTGATTTTAATCCAAGTGCTTGAGGCATGATCTTAACGTATTTTTAATCCATGGACTTGCAGCTTGTTCTTGAATCTTCGTCTTGGTCTTTTAATCCGTAGAACACTTGAATGCTTGTAGCTTTTAGAGAAATCCGCAGCGTTTGATCTACGAGCTCCTTCTTGCTTCTTGTTATAACTTCTGGTCCCTTTTCTGGGTTATGAAGCCCCTATTTATAGTTGTGGGAGGGAAGAGTTACGATAAGAACAAACTCTTTCCGACCAATCAAATTGAAGGGTGACAAGGCCGCATTTGATTGGCCAGAACATGTCACTTGCACATGTGGCGCGGTTTCATTGGCCTTTGATGTGACCTGGCATGCCTTGTCATTTTGACACGTGTCATGATCGCATTGGCTCTTCCGTTTGACTTGGCGTGCCACGTCATTTCACACGTGGCACCAAATTGGGCCTCTAGGAAGATGAAATCTTGGGCTTAATGAAGTGGGCTCATCGCTTTAGCCCAATGGATTAAGACTTATTTATTTAATCCATATGTATTAGACTTATATAATTAATCCAATTATATTAGCCCAATAAATTTATTTAAACTAATATATCTTGAATTTAAAATATAGTCCAAATTATTTTACGGATTTAGTTCCAATAAAATTGATATTCCTACAAATGCTCCCTACTTCAAGACTCGTCAAGGTATAAATTTTAACGACTAGACTTGAAGTATTTGATGAAGACAACATGCCCTTTATTTTCATTTCCACGTAACTGTATAAGTCTATATGAATACATGGATCTGTTGCAATTCTCAAATATTTATTTGACTTAGTCTTCCATGTATTTCACATTAAAAAGCCAAAGATTTGCTAGTGTAACCCCAAGCATCCTAGATGATGTAACATACAATCCTTTGATGTTGTGATAGAAAACCAATTCATATAGGATTTCTCTTTTCTACTTAATATAGAACTCCTAAATTTACACTGATTCTCATATGATGTAATTCTAATTGAGCTAGGACACCCAATTCCTTTTGGATTACAAGACTTACTGCTCCCACATCGACAAAGCCACTTAATATGCTGCCTTGAGAAATCTATAAATAGCCACATTCTTATGTATTTTTAGCATCAATCAGCTTTAAACATTTTGACGTTGCTCTTGAGTTCCTTTCTTTGACGACTGGAGGCATTGCCCCGAAGGTAATTTCTTCTTCTTTTCTGGTACTTTTTTTGTTTAATACTTTGTTTTCTCTTTTTTTATAGAAAGTTTAAGTAACTTCGTCAAACTACAAAGTACTTTAGGAGTTCGAGACGAAAGCCTTTAAAATTTATGGCGGAGACCCTTAAAAGTTCACGCAAAAGATCCTTAAAAGCTCGTGGTCAAGATCTTTAAAAGTGACGAAGTCCTTTAAAATTTGCAACGAAAAATCATAAAAGTTTACGATGAAGACCTTTTAAATTTGTGGCGAAGACCCTTAAAAGTTCGCATAAAAATCCCTAAAAGCTCGTGAAGACCTTTAAAATTTGCGGTGGAAAACCATAAAAATTCACGATGAAGACCTTTAAAATTTGTGATGAAGACCCTTAAAAGTTCACATAAAGATCCTTAAAGCTCGTGAAGACCTTTAAAAGCACGCAATAAGGCTCTTAAAAAATTCGTGGTAGAAATCTTTAAAATTTGACGGTGGGAACTTTTTAAAGTTTGTAGCGAGCACATTCACAAGCACCTTTGACAGTTCGAAACATACGCCTTTTAAAAGTTCGGAACGAAGAACTTAAAAATCTGAATGCCTGTAAAAGTTCGAGACAAACACCTTTAAAAGTTCGTAGCAAAAACCCTTTTAAAAAAAAAAGCACCTTCAGAATTGTCCCGGTCAACATTTTAAAACCAACTTTATATTGCACCACGCTGGCAATTTTAGATTTGTGCAGTCTCATCAAAATATTCGTATCTTGGTGTAGAGACATCGAAATTATGAACAGTTTGATTTTTTGAAAATTAGACTTCAAAATCTAAAAGATGACCAAAATTCGGGATCTAACACCTTCAGAATCGTCGCAGGTAATATTTTGAAACCAACTTTAGATTCCACCACGTTGAAAATTTCAGACTTGCACAGTCTCACCAAAACATTTATATCTTGGTGTAGGAACGTCGAAATTGTGAACCGTTTGATTTCATGAAATATAGACTTCAAAATCTAAGACATATCCAAAATTTGGAATCAAATACTTTGAGAATCGTCCCAGATATTATTTTGAATCTAACTTTATCTTCCAACATGTTGATAGTTTCAGATTTGCGTGACTTCGCCAAAAAAATTGTATCTTTATGTGGGAACGTCGAAATAACGAACTGTTTGATCTATTGGAAACATAAATTCCAAATATATAACATATTTAAAATTTAAGACTTAATGCCTTAAGGATAGTTTCAGATAATAGTTCGAAATCAATATTAAATTCTGATGTACCGACGATTTCAGATTTGCGCGACTTCGCCAAAAGCTTTGTATCTTGAAGTAGGAACATCGAAATCACGAACCACTTGATTTCATGGAAACTAAACTTCAAAATATAAAACATATCCAACATTTAAAATTTAATTCCTTAAGTATAATTTCAGATGATAGTTCAAAATCGACTTCGGTTTCTGATATACCGACAATTCCAAATTAGCGCGACTTCACAAAAAAATTTCTATCTTGGTGTGGAAGCCTCGAGATTGTAACACCTTCTTAATTGTAAAAAATTTGAAATTCAAGAGCTTCATTCTCACCAAATATCTTGGATTCAAGTCTCACTGAATTTGAAACGTCGTAAAGGTACACCAAAAAAACTTGAAGGTTTGACGAACATAAAGGCATAGCGAGTCTCCAGATTTCAATGCAAATGCTTGGAAGCCTCCTAAAAGATATTAATCATTTTATTGAAGACACCACTTCACCATAACAACTTGCCCCTTCTAAATCAAATTGGATCTGAAACTTAAAAGAAGAATGATATCTCATTTTGATTTTCAAGTGTTGATTGAATGGATTCGATTCTGCCGCACTTCATTCGAACAACGATGGGGGATTATGTATCTTTTGAACTTATGTGACTGAACTCAGAATGAAACTCTAAGTTGCCTATGTACCTCGGTGAAGAGGATCAAGTCATACTGTAGTTCAGAATGGGTATTTTTTTATGTCCTAACTTTTGCCTAGGCCGCCTCTTTCGAGGTTTTCAACCTAGCGGACTATTTTTTTTTATGTCCTAACTTTTGCCTAGGCCGCCTCTTTCAAGATTTTCAACCTAGCGACTTCCTCTTCTTTTTTTTATATCCTAAGTTTTACCTAGGCTACCTTTTTCGAGGTTTTCAACCTAGCAGACTTTTTTTTGGGCCGTACACAGTTTAGACTCATGGGGCCCAGGAGTGTAGGAACACGCAGTTTAGGCTCATGCGTCAAGGAGCGTTCGAACATGCAGTTTAGGCTCATGTGTCAAGGAGCGTGGCTCATCAAGGATAATACTTCTTCAAAAACTTTCCATTGATAGGGCCGATTCTCATGCCCTCTACATCAACCAACTTGTAAGCCCCACTTGAATAAGCTTCTTGGATGACATATGGCCCATCCTATTTTGAAGTAAACTTCCCTACAGGTTTATGGGAAGTAATAATGGGTATTCTTATGGCAAGGACTTGATCTCCTACTTGAAAGGACCTCAGGCGAACTCTTTTATTGAAGGCACGAGACAATCGAACTTGATAACATTCAAGACTCTATTGAGCTTCCAACCTCTTCTCATCAAGAGCCTCCAACTCTGCTAATCGAAGCCGAGCATTTTTTTTATCAGTGATCCCTTCTTGAATAGCTAGTCATAATGAAGGTATTTGACGCTCAAGTGGCAAGACCACTTCGAATCCATAAACGAGTTAATAAGAAGTCGCTTGTGTTGGCGTGTGGTGGGTCGTCCTATATGCCCATGGAGCTTCTTCCATAAGGTCATTCCAATCTCGTTTGGATTTGGAGACGACTTTCTTTAGCAAGTTGTATGGAGTTTTATTGAATGCTTCAGCTAGACAATTGGCGGCAGCGTTGTACATCAAAAAGTTACATTTCTTGAACCCAAAGAGATCACAAACCTTGTTCATCAACCTATTATCGAATGGCTTTCCATTATCTGTTATTATGTAACGAGGAATGCCAAAGCGATAAATTATGTTTACTCGGATGAAACTTGCGATATTTTCCTTCTTTACCTCCTTAAGAGCAACATCTTCAGCCCATTTTGAGAAGTAGTTAGTTGCAGCCAAGATGTATAGGTTCCCACCAGAGGACTTCGGCAGTGGTCCAACAACATCCAATCCCCAAGCGTCAAATGGCCAGGATGCAACAGTCGGGTGCAACACTTCAAGAGGTTGATGAATAAAAGTCACATGAAATTGACAAGCCTTGCATCTTCGAGCGTAGTCCAAGCAATCTTTTACCATCGTTGGCCAATAATATCCCATCCGTTTTATATGGAAGTGGAGCTTTGGTCCAGACTGGTGCTACCCACATACCCCAGAATGTGCCTCTTGCAAAGCTTGGAGTGCTTCTTCTTCCCCTAAGCATCGAAAGAGTACTCCCTTGAACGACCTTCTGTATAGAGTATCTTTGTAGTAAAGGAAGCGAGATGCACGACGACAGATTTCAGTCCTTTTCCTCGGATCTTCTGGAAGTATCCCATAGCATAAGTAGTCGATAATGGGTTGTCGCCATTCTTATTTCTCAACTTCAGAAACAGCGACAAGATGCTTGAGTTCATTTTCTTCACCTTCAGCCTCATTTTGCAACGGTACTACCCATTTTTGGCAGACAATAACTTGTGCTTGATCAGGCAGGGTTAATGATGAAGCTAGGGCAACTAAAGCATCAGCCTTCTTATTTTCTTTCCTTGGCACATGCTGAATAGTCACATCACCGAGCCACCCCATTAACTTTTTTGCATAATCATGATATGGGCGTAGTTTAGGCTTCTTGACCTCGTAACTACCCAGAAGCTGATTGACCACTAACTGAGAGTCACCAAAGACTTGCAATTGCAACTGCTTCATATCGACAACCATCTCAAGCCCAAGTATTAGTGCTTGATACTCAGCAACGTTGTTAGAGCAGAGTTGCGTCAAGGTAAAAGAGTAGGGCAGAACTTCACCTTGAGAAGTGACAAATACTACGCCAGCACCAGCTCCTCCGCGATGTGCAGCACCATCAAAGTACATCTTCCATGGAGGCTGAACTTCTATGACCATGGCGTCCTCATCAGGTAGTTTGTCAGTTAGCTCCCAATCATCAGGTATAGGGTGATCTGCCAAGAAGTCCGCTAACTCTTGTCCTTTTATTGCCTTTTGTGGGATGTACACAATTTCAAATTGTTGAAACTGGAGGTACCACCTTGCTAGTCAATCACTAAGGACAGGTTTTGACATTACGAATTTGATGGGATTTGCTCTTAAAACCAAACGAACGACATGAGCTTGAAAGTAGTGCTTCAAATTTTGGATTGAGAAGACTAGAGACAAACATAACTTTTCAATTGGCGAATAATTTAGCTCATTTGGTTTCATCATCCTGCTCAAGTAGTAAAGGGAGTTTTCTTTCCCTTCACTATTTTCTTGAGCCAACAGCGCTCCAACAGACCTTTCTTGTGCTGAAATGTATAGTATTAGCGGTTTTCCAAGTATAGGGGCTGCCATAACTGGAGTCTTCATCAGGTAGGATTTAAAGCTCTCAAAGGCATTGCTACACGCTTGGTTCCATTTGAAAGGGACACCTTTCTTCATAAGGCGGCTGAATGGTTGGCACCTCCCAACTAGGTTTGAGATGAATCTCCTAAGGTATGCTAGCTTTCCTTGCAGACTTTTCAATTCATGAATATTGCGGGGCTCAGGCATTTTCAAGATTGCATCTACTTTAGCTTGATCTATTTCAATCCCTCGATGTCGGACAATGAAACCCAGGAACTTTCCGGAGGTAACTCCAAAGGCGCATTTTAATGGATTCATCCTAAGTTGGTATCTCCGGAGCAACTGAAACACCATTCTTAGGTCTTTCAAGTGGTCGCTTTTCTTTCCTGATTTCACCACCAAGTCATCAACATAGCATTTGACATTCTTGTGGACAAGGTCATCAAAGATATTTTGGGGGTACCTTGTAGCAATAAATACCCTTGGGGGTTCGAAATGCAGTAAGCTCTTCATCTTTTGGCGCCATGCGAATTTGGTTATAGCCTGATGAACCGTCCATAAATGACAGTGCCTCGTACCCAGTAGTAGCATCGATCATCAGTTCTGGAATAGGAAGCGGGAACTCATCTTTCGGACACGCATTATTATGATCCCTAAAGTCAACGCACACTCGAATATGGCCATTTTTCTTCCTTACATGGACAATACTTGAAACCCATGTTGGGTATTTAACTTCACGAATATAGCCAGCTTCGATGAGTTTGTTAACTTTGGTTTCAATCAAGGGAACCAAGTCCGGCCTAAAATGCCTTTGAGCTTGCTTAACAGGACGAGCGCCACTCTTGACTTCAAGGTGATGGACTGCCACTTTAGGGTCCAAGCTAGGCATTTCTTTGTAACTCCAAGTGAAGACATCCCTAAACTCCTTGAGTAATTCAATATAATTGCTTTCTTCGTCAATTTCTAGTAAAGCACTTAGGTAGGCGGGTCTTGGTTCTTCATCAGTGCCAAGGTTAACTTATTTTAAGGCATCAACCATTGCCTTCACCCCTTCTTCAAGTTCCGGGGGATCATCTTTCGCATCTTCATCTTCTTGAGGGTCCCCATCATTGAAGGATATGTGATAACATGGTGAAACATCGTCCAATTTCTCATCATCCTCCATTAGAGATAAAACACCTTGATCGCTTTGTGCAGTAACATGATACGAAGAACCTACACCTTCTTTGTCTTCATCATGTTATTTAGTGTAGACCACAGTGTATGGCTTCACCTTCAGTACTTCATCACACGAAACCATGACTTTTGTTTGTCGCTTCATTCTAGAAGGAACCAAACTTTGGAAATTTTTAGAGATCTTCTGAATTTTGGGCGAAGCGGGTGTTCTTGTATTTCAATAATTTCTCTGGAACTTATTCCCCTTCTTTAATGGACCCAATCTCTCAAATACGGAAGTTCTCACAGTTGGTTTTCCAAGTCGGTCAAAGACGAAAGGCCTGTTAGAAGCGGCAGATTCATCTTCTACAGTGATATAATTGCTACTCGCCATTCTTATTGAGATGCGCACTGGTGACGGTTGCTTGTATCCCAAAACTTTATGTGGTTGCCTCGTTGCAGCTTCTGATGGGAGCTTCCCTAATTTTGACGGCACATTGGGATTGTATCCAGCCTTTGAAAATAGCTTGTAAGCGTTAGGATCGAAACCTTCATCTGTCCACTTTGTAGGGAGTGCCACTTTCTGCAGAGGATTTTGGGCTACAAATCCTGCAAGCAGCTTCGAGGACAACTTTACTACCTCAATTCGTTTTACCGGAAGAGTTAACTCCTTTAACATGTTTGTTTGGAGATTAGACGATTCACCTTCATCTTTTTTCCTTTTAGGTACATATTTGAGCACATGACTTACTTTCTTGCCATAAGACGCAATATTCCCTCTATGAGATCTATTCATGTTGGGTTATACCTCCTCAGTAACAACTTTGGCTTTACCTATAGTAACCTCAGCTCTTTTAGTTGTGGGCTCTTCATTCTTGCTTTTCATGCCATTATCAACTTTTAGCTCCTTCACAATGTGGTTCTTCAAGTAGAACTTTGCATCGACGAAGTGTAAATCTACATCAGTGAATGGCGCGTCATCAGAAACTATCTTCTTCTCGACTTCACCCTCGTAGTATTTTAAACATTGATGGTAGGTAGATGGAACTAGTTTATTCTCATGTATCCAAGGCCTTCCAAACGAGACATTGTATGAAGTCTTCGTATCGATCACATGCAGCCATGCACTTGATTGCATATCTTCAATGGTGATTCCCAGCCTGATCACGCCTATGGCTCGTTGCCCTCATTGGTTGAATCCTTGGATCATCACACGACTTTCTGAGAGTTCGTTCATGGGAATACCAAGTTCTTTCACAGTGCGAATTGGCAAAATTTTCACTGAGGATCTTCCATCAACGAAAATTTGATTTACCCTTTAATCACGTATATAGTCAACCAGGTACAATGGACGGTTATCAGGAGTGTCACCTAGCAGAAGATCATCATTTGTGAACGTGACTCTTTCCTCACAAGCATTAAGTCCTTGAGGAGTGGACTCGATAAGCTTTTCCGAAGATGGTGCCAACGGTAGGTCATCACTGCTTTCTTTCCTTTCGTCAGTATGGCAACAAGAGGCATCAATACCCCCATGGGAAATCTTCATATGGAACCAACAAGAGGCATCAACCCCCCCCCCCAATCTCTTTCCCTTCACTTTCGCTCTCTTTACGTGCTTAACTGGGTTCCATCTCCTAGGTCTTTTCACCATTATTTTCCTCGTTGGTTGTTCCATTGATCCTTTTCGTGGCCTTCTTTTGTGGCGCCTACGACGAGTCACCAGCGTCCAACCTTCATCATCCTCAGGTTGACCGTATTCAACCTTGTAGTTCTCCAGTAATTCTTCATCTTTACTCTCTTTGGAACTACATAATTCGTCTGGATTGAATGGGCCAAATATGATAGAGACTTGGTTTGCGCTTGCTTTCTCATCTTCAAGCACGATTTTCTTGTCACGAGCCAAGTCCATAACTTTGTCCTTGAAGACAAAGCACTTCTCCAGAGGGTGGCTCACAAGTCGATGATATTTGCAGTAATTTGGGTCATCGATTTTCTCAGCTTCATTTGGTCGCTTCATCTCCGGAAGCTCAATGAAATTTAACTCGAGGAGTTCTTCAAAAGTAGCTGGCACATCAGAATCCAGATTAATGAGTACTCTTTCTCTTGCATTTCTTTTAGAGTCAATCTTCCACTTGGCTTATCTTGAAACGAAGTGGATTTCATACTCTGCTTCTTGCTCATCTTCGTCGTGAACTTCACAGGTGATGTGTTGACATTCATAGCTTCTTTATTTTCAGATCTTGGTACAAACTTGCTCCATTTTTTGACTTCTTGCTTGTTGTTCCCTTTGCAAGGTTCATAGATGGGCAGCCTTTCATTTCCAGCAGAGGCCATGCTCAATTCCATGTCATGGGCACGAGTTGCAAGTTATTCAAATATGCTAGGCTTGATACCTTACAAGATGTAGCTCAATACCCAATGCATACCTTGGATGAACATCTCTATGCCAGAAGCTTCACTAAGCCTGTCTTTAAAGTTGAGGTTGGCATTCCTCCAACGATTGATAAAGTCGATAACTGGTGCACTCTTCTGTTGACGAGTACTTATGAGTTCTATCATACTCACAGTACGTCTTGTGCTATAAAAGCGATTGAGGAATTCTTGCTCTAGTTAATCCCAGCTATCAACAAATCCATCCTCGAGGTCCGTGTACCAATAAAAAACATTTCCTTTTAATGAGCGGACAAACTGTTTGACGAGGTAATCTCCATAATTCCTAGCATGGTTGCATGTCTCAACGAAGTGCGCCACATTTTGCTTTGGATTGCCCTTGCCATCAAAATGTTGAAATTTCGGAGGTTGATAGCCAGCATGCATTTTCAACATATCGATCCTTGAAGTGTACGACTTTGAATAGGTAAAGGAGGACTTGTTAGCAACTTCATATTTGTTTCTTATAGTCCCATCAATAAACTCCTTTAGTTGATTGATTGGAATCATCCCTTCCGAAGAGACTGAAATTTCCTTA
>ML384783.1:13310-46103 GCA_005239525.1 Nicotiana knightiana | reverse complement strand
TGTATATATATATATATATGTATATATTGTTGTGGCGCGCAGTCCGATCCATATATAATGTATATTGATGCGGCGTGCAGCCCGATCCATATAACATACGCTGCGGTGTGCAACCCAATCCATATAATAGTCGACTGCGCTCACTGGGGGTGTACAGACTCCTGGAGGGGCTCCTTCAGCCCAAGCTCTATATTGCTGCGGCGTGCAGCCCGACTCCCATATGTGTGTATATATATATATATATGTATATATTGTTGTGGCGCGCAGTCCGATCCATATATAATGTATATTGATGCGGCGTGCAGCCCGATCCATATAACATACGCTGCGGTGTGCAACCCAATCCATATAATAGTCGACTGCGCTCACTGGGGGTGTACAGACTCCTGGAGAGGCTCCTTCAGCCCAAGCTCTATATTGCTGCGGCGTGCAGCCCGATCCAATATATATATATATTGTTGCGGCGTGCAGCCTGATCCACATATATAATGTATATATTGTTGCGGTGTGCAGTCCGATCCGCATATTATATATATATATTGTTGCGGCGTGTAGCCCGATCCATAGCTATCCTCTCATACTCAGCCCTCAGCCTCATTACATATATACCCATAGCTGCCCTCATATACTCACATACTCGGCTCTTGGCCTCACTACATATATACTCATAATTGCCATCATATACTCGGCACTCGGCTTAACACATATATATCGCTACGGCGTGCAGCCCGATCCATAGCCATCCTCACATACTCGGCTCTCGGCCTGACTCAGTCACCCTCACAAGCCACTTAGGCAATTCATCTCAACTCACGGGTTTCAGCTCAAAATACTTTTCAGAGTTTTCAAGCAGTGTGATAACAGTGGAAATAACAACAAGTCGAAAACATGATTGAGTTCACAATTGTTCTATCAGGATAGTGTAAGAATAGTGTAAAAGGACCTCTGAGGTTCTAAATAGGTCGGCACAAGGCCCCAAACATGGCTCACATCCCATAAATAAGTATAAATTTCTAGAATTACAGGATATCATAAGGTTTCAAATCGAATATGCGGCTTAATAGTCGCCACGGGACAAATCAAGTCACAATCCCTATCAGTGCACCCCACACGCTCGTCACCTAGCATGTGCGTCATCTCATTTACCAAAACAATATCAAATACCGGAGTTACATACCCTCAAGTTTAGAGTTACAATCGTCACTTACCTCAAAACAGCCCAAAAGCTACTCCACGATGCGCTTGCCCCCCGAATTGGCTCGCAAATGCTCCGAATCTAACCAAAATCAGATTAACATCATCAAAACACGCTAACGGAACAAAACCCAACCGAAAGATATAAATTTTAACACAATTCCCGAAATTCGGCCAAATCCGAGCCCCGGACCCACATCTCGAAATTCAATAAAATTTACATCACTAGAAACCTCGTCCTCCCACGATTCTACACATACCAAGAACACCACAATCGGACCACAATTGCCCACTCACATCTCTAAAAGAATTCCCAATCTTCCTCCCCATTTCCCCCACTTTTTCCACTTTAATTCTTCAAATTACAAGCCTAATCCGAAACAAAATAGCATAGAAACGAGTTATATAGTTTGGGAACTTACCTCCACTGAAGAACCTCAAATTCTTTCTTCAATTAGCTCTCAACCAAGCTCCACCCGCATGCAACAATGGAAGAATAACCAAAATTTCGCGGAGGCATTCTTTTATACTGTTCTTCCTAGTTAATCTGCACCTGCAGACCTTTCCTCGCACCTGCGGTCCCAGGTGCGCACATGCGGAAACCCACTAGCAGTCCAACTCTCGCACCTGCGGTCCCTTTTCCGCACCTGCAGACCCCTCCTGCCTAGCCTCTATTCGTACCTGCGCCTGGTCCTTCGCACCTGCGGTGTCGCACCTGCGGCTCTCCATCCGCAGGTGCGGCCACACCAGTAGATTCACACCAGCAGCTATTTGCTGCAAATTCTTAAGTCCAATCCTCCGTTAACCATCCTAAATCAATCTCGAGCCCCTCGGGGCCCCAACCAAACATACCAACACACCCCATAGCATCATTAAAACTTAGTCGAGCCTTAGAAACACCAAATACAACACGAAAACACCAAAATTACATCAAATTCAAGCCTATGAACTTTGAAACTTTCAAATTTTGCCAACGATGCCGAAACCAACCAAAGCACATACGATTGACCTGAAAATTTGCACACATAAACAAAATTATTTTATGAACCTGCTCAATTGTCGGAATTCCATTCCGACCCCTATAGCCTATTTTCCACTGCCGACCCGAAATTGCCAAAAACTAACTTCCGCCAATTCAAGCCTAATTCTACACCGGACATCAAAACTTCATTCCGAACACACTCCTAAGTCCCAAATCACCTAACGAAGCTATCCGAACCATAAAATCCGAAATCCGAGGTCGTTTACCAAAAATTCAACTTCCACTATTGAACCAAGATAAGAGACCAAGTGTCTCATTTCTCTCCAAAGATCGTTCCGATCCCGAGCCAACCAATCCAACATAACATAATGAATCTGAACCATATATAATGAAGCAGAAACGGGGCTAAACTCTCGAACGACCGACCGGGTCGTGACATGATGAATAAGGTACAACTTTAGGTTATTCACAAACAATTGTCATATTTTTATTAATGTAAATAAATTACTATTTTATACTAATGAACAACTAATAATCGATGATAATCCCTATTCCTATTTCATTTTATTGATATACTTGTATACGGTAGAAATCAGGGCTACCTGACTTCACTATTTGATCGAGACAAGAACGTTGCATCGAAGAGCTGAGGCATTGAGTTCGAGATTGAAGTATCTTTCGAGATCGAGGTCGGTATCAATCGAACCTAGGAGAGATAGGCTTCGAGTAACATCAGGGATAGCTTAATAACGGGAAGAGTGAGATATCCGTAATTGATCGAGGATCATGACGTGAATCTCGGAACAGATCAAATCAGAAGTGGTTAATTAGTTGTTTAGACGATTCCTTTCAGTAATTAGAAGTATACCATAATTATGATTCCTCTACTATAAAAAGAGGAGTTCTAGTCATTTGTAAACATCATTATTCACTAATAAAAAGCTATACAACTCTTTCTTTCCTGCTTATTACTATTCATCAGATGGTTCTATCTTAATTGTTCTCACATTGTTGTTACCTCGAGAATACCTTAAATCGAGGCTAAACTTCTGTTCGCACACTGGTTTGATTTATTTCTAGCTTAATTATATTATTTACTTTCTCATTTATCAATTGGTATTGGGTGAAATCACATATCCTTAAAACCACAATATAAGTTTAACTGTTATCCAAATTTTAGGGTAAACAGTTTGGTGCCCACCATGGGTCTAAGGATAATAGTGATTATTCAATACTGATTCTGATAACACACACTACTTCACGCTTGTTCTTGTCAAGTATTTCTATTTTCAGGTTAAAAATATATTAAACTCGCAAACAGCACCCACACATGGTGACAATGACCTCGAATTTCACAGGGAAAACGACAACATAGTTGCTCCATGGGCCGAGATACCGTAATCTGATCTCGAGGGAGCACCGATTGGCAATCCAGTCGACGTAAGTTCACATATCGCTCTAAAGGATAATTTAGGCGCGGACCCCGAAGGGAGTGTACGCAGAGAAGGCCGATCTGCTGGTCGAGGTATATATGGAGGAGGAGATGGAGGCGTCAGTCTCCAAGTGACATTCGAGATGCTACAGGCTCAACAAGCCGCTATTGCACAGCTATAAAATCAATATCGAACGTCGAGTGGGGTCAAACCAGAAACCGCCCGCCGGACTGAGCCAGTACTAGAAAGGTCGAATACTAATGAATCGGGGACTGACCCCGCAATAATAAATATGCTCGAAGAGCTCAGCAAACGGATCTGTCATGACCCAAAATCCGTTAAGGTCGTGATGGCGCCGGACACCATTGTCAGGAAAGCCAACACTCAATAGATAATTAAAATTCTTGTTTTAGTATTTTAAAATTGTTACTTTTCATTTCATTTTTACAATGATTAAAAAAATTTACCGAGTAAATAGCGATGTTTTAACAATTTAATTAACAAATACATCCCAAAATCATCCCAGAACCTGGCGTCACAAGTGCGTGAGTAATTTCTAAGAAAAACCAAATGAAATACAATAACCGTCTAGAATACATATGGGACAGTAAAGAAAGTACAACTCGATACTCTGAAGGAGACTCTGCTGGTTGCGGGTCGTTTCGAGAGGTGCAACTCACCCAAGTCCTCATATCAACCATTCCACGGTGCCAAGCGGGGCCACTAGATATACATGTATCTGTGCAATAAAATGCAAAACAAGTGTATTATGAGTACGAAAACAACATATACTCAGTAAATATCCTGCCTAACCTCGAAGAGGTAGTGACGAGAGGTCGAATTTGACACTTGCTAGAGGTCAATTTAACAAAATCAAGGGTGTCACTAAGCATGGATATAATAGGTAATTAACAAATAATGATAGGAAATAACAACTTCTTCCACATTTACAAACTTTAAATCTTCGCCATTTCAGTTAACAACTTATAATTCAAGGCCAATAAACAGTTAAAAATCTCAGAAAGTACTCAGCAAATATCATGCGCAAGAAATGCCGAGGGTTGAACGGCTCGAACCAACGATAAATGTAAATTGTGCACTGCCAAAGGGTGGAATAGCTCGAACCATAGATGCATCTATTCCCACACTCGCGAATCGTACATGCGACGCAGTCAAATATAAATAATAGAGTTACACCGCTCGCGAATAATACATGCGACGCAGGTTCTCATATAAATAATAGAGTTACCCCGCTCGCGAATTATACGTGCAACGCAGGTACTCATAGATACACACATTCAAACAGTAAATCCAGACTTTATCAGGAAAACAATTACCCAAGGAAGTGATAAATTCTTTTTTAACGGTCACGAATATAGTATTTAAATCTTTTCTAGAAATTCATTTTCCAAGTTCGATAAGGTTTAAACATTTTTAAATTTATCAGTAAGGTTACAAGTACGGCAAATAAAACATGTTTTTGGGTCCTAGACTACCCTGACATAAGCATAATAGTAGCTATGCACGGACTCTCGTCATCTCGTGCGTACGTAGCCTCAACAAATAGTAGCACATGATTGATTATTTCACCTATGGGGACAATTCCCCCTTACAAGGTTAGAAAGGAGACTTACCTAACTCAGAAGATTCATAACCGGCCTCCAAGCCCTTTCGAAGACTCACATTGATAAACAATGCCCCAAAACTATCCAAATAACGGGCAAAAGAACGCAAATACACTCTAATACTTATAACAATTCAATTTATATAAATTCCCAACTCCGCTCAGAAAGTAGATAAAATCACCTTTGGGCCCACGTGCACAGATTCCAAAAATTTTCAAAGATAAAATTTACCCATAACCTCATGAACTCAATTATATAACTTATTCCCAATTCCATGCCCAAATTCGTGGCCAAAATCCAAAAATATAAATTTCTAGGTCTTCTACCCAAAACCCACAATTTCCACCAATTTCCATGTTTAAATCCTTATGAAATCATGTATTTAACCTTATACTTGCAAGAATTACTTACCTCATAGAAGATGATGAAATCCCCTCTCTTCAAGGCTCCAAAATCGCTCAACCAAAGAGAGAAATGAGTAAATAATGGCCAAATCCCATCTTAAAATACACACTGCCGAGCGATTCTTCGCACCTGCGGTGCACCAGCCGCACCTGCGGAACTTCCATCTCCGGTGCGGTTTCCCTCAAACTCGTCGAATTCCACTTCTGTGAATTAACTTCCGCACCCGCGCCCCCAGGCTGCCTCGCTCGATCCGCACCTGCGACTCTTCTTCCGCAGGAGCAGTCCCGCATCTGCGGAAAAATGACCGCATCTGCGATCCACGCCTACCCAGCGAAATTCCGCATCTGCGAGCCCTTCTCGCCCATGCGGAGCTTGCACCTGCGGCCCTCTTCACGCAGGTGCGACTGCACCAGATGCTCAGTTGCAGCAACCCTTCCTCAGACTCCATTTTCGACCCGTTAACCACCCGAGGCCCCCGGGACCCCGTCCAATCACACCAACCTACTCCAAAACATAATGCGGACCTGCTCGAGGCCTCAAATCACATTAAATAACATCGAAACAATGGATCGCAACTCAATTCTATCTTTATGAACTTTGAAATTTCCAACTTCTACTTTTAATGCCGAAACCTATCAAATCACGTCCGATTGACCTCAAATTTTGCACACAAGTCATATTCAACTTTCGGACCTGCTCCAACTTTCAGAATCGGAATCCGACCCCAATATCAAAATTTCCACTTCCGGTTCAATTCTTCAAAAACCTTTGAATTTCTAACTTTAGCCAAATGACTCCAAAATGACCTACGGACCTCCGAATTTACCTCTGATCGCGCTCCCAACACCAGAAGCACCATACGGAGCTATTCCCAAACTCGGAATCCCAAACGGACATCAATATCACTTAAATGCACTTCAACCCAAACTTATGAAATTCTTCTAAAATGCTAACTTCCACAATATACAACGAAACGCTCCCGGGTCATCCAAAACCCGCTCCGTACATACACCTAAGTTCGAAATCATCATACGAACCTGCTGGAACCTTCAAATCCTGATTATGAGGTAGTTTACTCAAAAATCCAATCTTAGTCAATCCTTCCAACTTAAGGCTTCCGAAATAAGACTTTTCTTTCCTAATTGACTCCGAACTTCCCAAAATTCAATCCCAACCACGCCTACGAGTCATAACACCTGAAAAGAAGCTGCTCATGGCCTCAAACCGCCAAACGATGCGCTAGAGCTCAAAACGACTGGTCGGATTATTACATTCTCTCCCACTTAAACATACGTTCATCCCCAAGAACTGCTCTGGAGTTATCTGAAATCACCGTTTAACAATTCGTGCACCTACCTGTGCTGCCACCACTCAGCTGAGCGCATTAGCTTGATCAAATCTGAAGACATCCTCCTTTATCCATACAATAAGCTCAGAACCCAGTTCCAATTTCCGAAATTCTCTGTCAGGTTTGTTTCCAATACATGAACATCGAATCAATCACTACACGAGGTACCAGAACATGATTGCATGCCTTTGTTGAATTAGCACCATACACCGCATAATTCATCATTTAACCAAAATGACATTCCCTGATCTTAATAGCCAAAATTCCACGAATCTGATGCTCCCAATGCATCTCATGACATATATATAGGTCTTTCTATAATGCGTACTATACCACCACAACAGAGGAGATCTGTAAAAACTCACAACCAACTGCAAAGTTAACCAGTCATTGAACCTCTCCTCCCGACTAGAATCATCACCTCATTTTGAACCAAATAATGGTACGTGTTCCTTAATATACTTCACATAATCTTATCGCACTGATCCCTGGTCCAATAATCTCGTCTCACCCAGTATGAACTTCTCAGACAACAAGTCACCCCGGACATGACCAAAGTCTCATGATGCCACAACGCGCCAATAGGACATAACTCGAACATGATACATAAAGAAATGACTCAGGAAATGAATACTCAACTCACGCAACTATTATGAACTTTCCTCAGAAAATAGAAAGAAAAACACAAGAAAATAGATATAAGGAACTGCACTCAACATCACGCTGTTGCAGCGCGCAACCCGATCCAAATAACATGCCCGTAGCGGCGTGCCACCTGATCCAAATAACATAATCGTGGCGGTGTGCCACCCGATCCAAATAACATAACCGTGGCAGTGTGCCACTTGATCCAAATAACATAAAATTCATGTAAGGAGATACACACCGAGCTGAATTGCTCACTATTACAAAATACTGAATATCGGTCACAAGCACTCTGAGTGCATAATACCATCCTGGGGAGACTGATAGAGCCATACACTACAAAATTCAAGCACAACTGAGGTGCGATATATATACTCTGAATCTCAAGAGCTATCCTGCTCACACATCATCATCACTACGCGGAATCTCAACACATAAGAAATTATCAAGCCGTCTTCACAACTCACACGACACAACATAATATTACCTAAAATGAACGAAGATGGAACAACATCTGATGTTCTAATACCTCTCCATGAGAAGCGCCATACTGAAACGAACACCTCTGACTCAGATGGAGCCCAAACTCATATTTAAATCCATTCACAACCTTCGAGCCGATTTCGCTCGCACTGAACTAGGCTAATAGCCTTACCTGGGTCCATAATAACCCACTTTTTCTCATAAAACGCAAGAACAACCATCACAGCCGGAGCAAAACCCCTATGTCTGCAACCAAATGAACCGAGCACCCTCCAGGCATAAACTCTCAAATAAAAAATATTATACTTCTTTATACTTGGTCTGAAACTTCAATCAATTAAGTGACTACATGTCACACTTATACGATATTCGCGTGGAATACACTTCCACGACCTCATGCACTATATAACAAGTCTGAACCTCCATACCACCGGCCACACAAATGCTGTAAAGCCTACCAAGAAATCTGCAACCAGAACGCAAAGCCTCTTACACAACCACCAATCTCAGGTGATGCTGAAGACAATACCAACTTACTCCAAACATCTAAATCCCTTTCCTTGCTCATCCGAGCTCGTGACATCCTTGTCAACACTGAACCGCAACCTTCATCCTTACCTCAAATTCCATATTGCTCACTACACCTAACATGCCAATATGAAATAGCACAAGAATTCCATCATAACTCCTGAACCACTTAGGGCGAACACTTTATCACATAGAAACCTTTTTTACTTAACTCAATTTAAGAGAACCATAACGACACATGAGTGAATTCTCATAATCACAAAACATGCAAATCCTCAAGTAATAGTTTATACCACCACAATCCTTCCAAAATCTGCCTACACATGACATGCCATAATACTTGAATGCTTCCAAATAAAATCAATTATGGAGGCCATCAGGCACTCGCACACACTGTCACCAATCACATGCATAACTAATCACGCTGAAGGAGCTGATCACTGCTACCAGTATACCAATTCCACCATGGCTAACCATCTACCTTTTTATAATTACGTATCCTTAATTTGACTTAGAAATAATGACAACCCCAGTCAACACATAACAACTACACTCGCACTCGTTCTGAGTGACCCCATTCCACGAGACTACTTTATCTCCAAAGCCATGAACTGTTTCATGCCCTACTTGCACGCATATTCACATCTTCGACTGGCATACCCATTCTGATAACCTTTCTATGAACCCGAAGTTATTTTCTCCCTTCTATGAACCCAAATGCTACTCTACACGCAGAAGATAACATAGAACACTCCAAGCCTCTTCTGAATTTACTACCACCCCAAGATAACATAGAACACTCCAACCATTTGCTCTTTCTCATAATTCCGCTGCAAAAGCTTGATTCTTAACCATACTGTGGGCTTGAAATCCTTAGACAACACATTCTAACCTTTGAATCTACTAGAACCCCTGTTGAGAGTCACCCACTCTGGATTGGTCCCGAAAATAATCAACTCCACGGCTTTGCTAGCACCCGAACACCCATCTTGATAAAGCACCCGACTAATCACTTCCCTTGTAAATTACCTTTGTACTAAGCACAAATCCTGAATCTTTCCAAAGCCTAAACCGGATTCCATAAGGCCAACCTTTGCACATATTTATCAGATCCTATGCTCAATTACTACTCATGTCTTCTTCCCTTAGCTGTAATAACCCACTAATATGCTGATGACCAGAATTTTCGCTAGCAGATACCCATGCAACCCAATCGTATGTGGTGGAACTCTCCCACTTAGCCTGAAGCCGCTATTACACAAATCTGGAACTCACCAAGAATCTTCCTTCATTGTTGACATGATCCTGCATAACCAACTCGCCAAATTCCTTGAAATCCTTCAGTTAGCATTTCACAAGCACTCTGAGTCATTAAACGCATTCTCATATCCGACCTCTTGCTGAATAGTCAGTAAAATCTCTCGCGAAAACTCCACCAACCACGCAACAACTGACTTGATGACACCTTCCAACGACGTTGTACTGCACAATCTCTATGACCTCACTACCCCATCCTACACCCGTTCTCGTTTACTAACTTTACCAGTCCGTCCGCTCCTCATGGACATCTACTAAATGCGCGACAATATCTTCTAATTCACAGCTATGCTGAATCCTTCTTCTTATCGAACAACTCCTCTCTGTTGCATCCAATCTTCCGCCGAAATAGCCAATATTTCAATTTAATCCCGTGGACCTAATCACCGTCCACCAAGATTCTCAAATCGCTCCAAACTTCTCCTCAAGATGTGCAGCTATCTTACCACGGAACTCATATGCTACGCTGCCACTCTCCCACTTTGGTCAAACTCACTCCTTTAAGCAACTACTCGACTTCCGCTTCTTACACCTGGCGTTCTAGAAATTTAACCATGGCCTGACACTTCCCACATGCCTTTCCTCATCGTATGCTGCCCAGTTGTTGCCTCAAATAAATATCATTCTCTGTAGCACTTAAACGAGCAGATCACCACAACTTCAAAACTCTCCGAAGATCATCTTCCTCGAGCCGCCTACATTAGAAATACTTATTCAATCCTAAACCACCGCAGACCACGATCTCTGACAGCTGCTTCTTCTATACTACTTCACAATACTCTGACCCAATGCAACCAAAGAAACCATAGCATCGGCAAATTCAACACATCCTATTCGATCAAAGACAACGATACCACATCACAGATGAAGATTTTCTCCTCACTTGAAAACACCCAGTCTCATTACTCAACCAGCCCAAACTTGAACATTTATAGTCCAATTGTCTTTCCTCTGCCGGAATTAAAATACTGAAATCTCGAAATCCCGCTCTGAGAAGACCTCCTTTCAAGTCATTCATTGTCCCGACATATGGGCAAGCATCCTACCATCACATCAATATCGTGCGATAACCAATCATAAGCATCATAACAACCTCAGCATAGCCTCAAGGCTCTCAGAAACACAACTACTGAGCTGAAACAACGTAATATCCTCCCTCAGAGCAATGACAATGGCCCCACCAACTACGTATGGAAAAACATCACGCACCATATTTGTAGTACCATTACAATTCCTCAAATTCTCGATTCATTACAAGCGCTTCGCGTCGCGTAAGATTGGGTAAGAAGAAACATAGGCATAAGCCTCAAAGGAATCAAATCGCACGACGAGGAATAAAGAAGTGAAGTACTCCTAACAACCCTGTAGCCTCTTGAAGATAAGTACAGACGACTCCGTACCGATCCGCAAGACTCTACTAGACTTGCTCATGACTCGTGAGACCTAAGGGAACCTAGTGCTCTGATACCACGTTGTCACGAAACAAAATCCGCTAAGGTCGTGATGGCGCCGGACACCATTGTCAGGCAAGACAACACTCAATAGATAATTAAAATTCTTATTTTAGCATTTTGTAATCGTTACTTTTCATTTCATTTTTACAACGATCAACAAAATTTACCGAGTAAAAAGTGATGTTTTAACAATTTAATTAACAAATACATCCCAAAATCATCCTAGAACCCGGTGTCACAAGTGCATGAGCAATTTCTAAGAAAAAACAAATGAAATACAATAACCATCTAGAGTACAAATGGGACAGTAAAGAAAGTACAACTCGATACTCTAAAGGAGACTCTGCTGGCTGCGGGTCGTCTCGAGAGGTCCAGCTCACCCAAGTCCCCATATCAACCATGCAACGGCGTCAAGCAGGGCCACTAGATATACATGTACTTGTGCAACAAAATGCACAACAAGTGTAGTATGAGTACGAAAACGACGTGTACTCAGTAAGTATCCCGCCTAACCTCGAAGAGGTAGTGACGAGAGGTCAAATTTGATACTTGCTAGAGGTCAATTTAATAAAATCAAGGGTGACACTAAGCATGGATATCATAGGTAATTAACAAATAGTGATAGGAAATAACAACTTCTTCCACATTTACAAACATTAAATCTTCGTCATTTCAGTTGACAACTTATAATTCAAGGCCAGTAAAAAGTTAAAAATCTCAGAAAGTACTCAGAAAATATCATGCAGAAGAAATGCCGAGGGTTGAACAGCTCGAACCATAGATGCATCTATTCCCCCGCTCGTGAATCGTACATGCGACACGGTCAAATATAAATAATAGAGTTACCCCGCTCGCGAATTATACATGCGACACAGGTTCTCATATAAATAATAGAGTTACCTCGCTCACGAATTATACTTGCAACGCAGGTACTCATAGATACACACATTCAAACAGTAAATCCAGACTTTTTCAGGAAAATATTTACCCAAGGAAGTGATAAATTCTCTTTTAAACACGAAGTGTGATGACCCAAGGAGTCATTTTATAAATTTAGACTCCATTCCATGCTTAATAGCCATAAAAAGACTAATTTTAAATATCTCGATTTGTGTGCGTAGTCCGGGCGTGAACCGAAAAGCTTTTATGTGAAAATATGAGAAATAGTAATTTCTAGAATTTCAATTTGATAAAAATTGACTATGGTCAACATTTTTGAGTAAACGGACCCGGATCCATGTTCCCACGATCCCGGGAGGTCCGAAGTAAAATATGGGACTCGGGCGTATGCCCGAAAACGAATTTCGAGGTCCCAAGCCTTAGAAATCAATGTTTGAAAGAAATTCTTTTGCTGAAATATTTATGAAATAAAGAAAAGAATTAATGTTTGAAATATTTTTTATGGGGCCCGTATTCTGGTTCCGGAGCCCGGTACAGGTTTTTTATGATGTTTAAAGGTTAACTGTGAAATTTGATGAAAAACGGAGTTCGTTTGACGTGATTCGGACGTCCGGTTGAAAAGTTATGAATTATAAGAGTTCTTGATGAAAATGACGAGTTTTGAGGTTTAATTCATAATTTTACGTATTATTTTCATGATTTGATCGCACGAACAAGTCCGTATGATGTTATTAGACTTGCTTGCATGGTTGGTTTAAAATCCCGAGGGCTCGAGTGAGTTTCGGATAGGCCACATGATGTTTTGAACTTAAGAAAAATTGCTGGTTTTCTATTTTCTGGTGCCCAGTAAATTACTGCTACGCGATCGCATAACCTTCTCCGCGATCGCATAACGTAGATCGTGGGGGTCTTTTTTTGTTCTATGCGATCGCATAGTGTTAATTTGTTGGAGGACAACTTTTGTTCTATGCAATCGCATAATTCTTCCGCGATCGCATAGTGTTAATTTGCTGGGGACAACTTTTGTTCTACACGATCGAATAAATTCTTCTGCGATCGCATAGTGAAAATTTCAGGGGGTATTTTTTATTCTATACGATCTCATCCCTTCTTCCGTGATCGCATTGAAGGGGCCCAGTCATATAAATACACTGTTAAACACGGACAAAACTTATTTTTCATCCATTTTTCGAACTACCAAGCCCTAGAGACGATTTTCTTCAACAATTATCATCCCCAAGTCATAGGTAATCAATTATAAACTTTGTTCTTCCAATAATTTACTGTTTTTCATCACTTTTAAAGCAAAAACTAAGAATTTTCATGGTAAAAATTGAGGGTTTGGGTAGAATTAGGGAATTTTGTAAAATCAAATTTTTACATCGAATTAAGGTAGGATTTCAATACTAATAGTATATTTGGGTTCGTGGGTGAATGGATAAACGTAATTTGGTCCGAACCCCAAGTTTGGACCAAGCGGGTCCGGGGTCGGATTTTCACTTTTTTTTGAGAAGTTAGGAAAATCCATGTTTTTCAATAAAGTTAGTTCCTTTAGCATAGATTGCTGATATTGAGTTAATTATGATTAGATTCGAGCAAGTTAGAGGTGAATTCAAAAGGGAAAGCAGTAATTGAGCAGTGAGTGGCCTACGAACTTGAGGTAATTGTTTGGTCTAACTTTGACTTGAGGGAATAGGAATCCCCATTTATTTGCTATGTGAATTTGCATGTGTGTGGTGTATAGGTGAGGTGACGAGTATCTATTCACCACCAAATGGTCTGTTAAAAATGATCCTTTTTCCCGTTCCCAATTTAATTGATTCTTGTCTTAATTGTTCTGTGTTCATTTTTGTTTCCATGATTACTTGGCCTTGTTATTTTGTCGTCAAATATTGTTGTGGTTACTTGGCCCAATTTATATATTTCATGTTGGTTTCATGGTTGAGAAGTTATTGATGATGTTTATGAGAAAAATACAGTTTCTTATTTATAATTGTTGAGACAAAAATATTGTGAAAGGCTTGGCCTAAATTGTGAAATTTATGAATAAATTGATATGAGATGTCTGGTGGGAGCGGGTTGCACGCCGCAACAAGGAGTGATAAGGGTGGACAGGTGGGATCGGGTTGCACGCCGCAACATGAGTAATAAGGGTGATATATTTAGGGATGAGCAATAAGGGTGGACAGGTGGGAGCGGGTTGCACGCCGCAACAAGGAGCAATAAGGGAGGACATTTACATTTATACTGAATTTCAAAGAAAATAAAGATTTGAAAGGCTTAAATGTTCATTTTACTATTTTTCATATTTTTGTACTACTTTTATTTAAAGATAAAGTTTGGAAACTTGGAAATTATTTGAGAATTGGTTATAGCTGAGACCTGGAAAAAGGCGACTGAGTATTTTAATTGTGTTGCAGTTATTATTTATTTGTTTGAGATTCCTTCCGTACTTCATATATTATTGTCACAGGTTATATTGTTAATGCCCCGCCGTAGCCTCGTCTTACTTCGTCGAGGTTAGGCTCGGCCCTTACTTAGTACATGGGGTCGGTTGTACTGATACTACACTCTGCACTCTATTGTGCAAATCCAGGTACCGGCCAGCTGTAGAAACATTTAGAGCGGTTATTCAGTTACACGGAGACACGAGGTATATCTGTCGACGTCCGCAGATCCCGAGAGTCTTCTCCTATTTTTATAAAACTGTTTTACTATATTCAGGACAGTTGTACTATTTCTTTCAGCCCAGTATTTGTAGTATTCTTTAGTAGTTTGTCAATTGTGACACCAGACTCTGGGGTAGTTCTAGATTTATTTATATGATTAGTTTCAGTGCTCGTTTTAATTAATTAATTATTTATTTCTCTTTATTATATTGGGAATCATTCATTAAAAGTCAGTAGACTCAGTTTACATTAGATTATTTATTATGTCTAAATGGATAAATAATGCAAAGCAGTTAATCGAATTATAACATTGGCTTGCCTAGCAAGTGTGGTGTTAGGCGACATCACGATCCCTAAGGTTGGGAATTTGGGTCGTGACACGAAGATAGTATTTAAATCTTTTCTAGAAATTCATTTTCCAAGTTCGATAAGATTTAAACATTTTTAAATTTATCAGTAAAGTTACGAGTACGAAAAATAAAACATGCTTTTGGGTCCTAGACTAGCCGGACATAAGCATAATAGTAGCTACGCACGGACTCTCGTCACCTCGTGCGTACATATCCTCCACAAATAGTAGCACATGATTGATTATTTCACCTATGGGGACAATTCCCCCTTACAAAGTTAGAAAGGAGACTTACCTCACTCCGAAGATTCATAACCGGCCTCCAAGCCCTTCCGGCTCACATTGACGCACAACGCCCCAAAACTATCCAAATAACGGGCAAACCAATGAAAATACACACTAACACTTATAACAATTCAATTTATATAATCCCAACTCCGCTCGGAAAGTCGATAAAATCACCCTCAGGCCCACGTGCCCGGATTCCGAAATTTTTCAAAGATAAAGGTTATGCATAACTTCATGAACCCAATTATATAACTTATTCCCAATTTCGTGCCTAAATTCGTGGCCAAAATCCAAAAAAATAAATTTCTAGGTCTTATACCCAAAACCCAAAATTTCCACCAATTTCCATGTTTAAATCCTTATGAAATCATGTATTTAACCTAATACTTGCAAGAATTACATACCTCATAGAAGATGATGAAATCCCCTCTTTTCAAGGCTCCAAAATCGCCCAATCAAAGTGAGAAATAAGTGAAAAATGGCCAAATCCCGTCTTAAAATACACACTGCCCAGCGATTCTTCATACCTGCAGTGCACCAGCCGCACCTGCAGAATTTCCATCGCAGGTGTGGTTTCCCTCATGCTCGGCGAATTCCGCATCTGCAGATTAACTTCCGCACCCGCGCCCCCAGGCTGCCTCTCTCGATCTCGCACCTGCGACTCTTCTTCCGCAGGTGCGGTCCCGCATCTGTGGAAAAATGACCACATCTTTGATCCACGGCTACCGAGCTAAATTCCGCATCTGCGAGCCCTTCTTGCTGCTGCGGAGCTCGCACCTGCGTCCCTCTTCATGCAGGTGCGACCGCACCAGATGCTCAGCTACACTAGCCCTTTCTCGGACTCTATTTTCGACCTGTTAACCACCCGGAATCCACCCGAGGCCCCTCGGAGCCCGTCCAATCACACGAACCTGTTCCAAAACATAATGCGGACCTGCTCGAGGCCTGAAATCACATCAAATAACATCGAAACAATGGATTGTAACTCAATTCAATCTTTATGAACTTTGAAATTTCCAACTTCTACATTTGATGCCGAAACCTATCAAATCACGTCCGATTGACCTCAAATTTTGCACACATGTTATATTCAACATTACCGACCTGCTCCAACTTTCGGAATCGGAATCGAAATCCGACCCCGATATCAAAATTTCCACTTCCGGTTCAATTCCTCAAAAACCTTCGAATTTCTAACTTTAGCCAAATGACTCAAAAATGACCTACGGATCTACGGACCTCTGAGTTTACCTCCAATCGTGCTCTCAACACAAGAATCACCATATGGAGCTATTCCCAGACTCGGAATCCCAAACAGACATCAATATCACTGAAATGCACTTCAACCCAGACTTATGAAATTCTTCTAAAATGCTAACTTCCACAATATACGTCGAAACGCTAGCGGGTCATCCAAAACCCGCTCCGAACATACACCTAAGTCCGAAATCATCATACGAACCTGCTGGAAGCTTCAAATCCTGATTCTGAGGTTGTTTACTCAAAAATTCAATCTTAGTCAATCCTTCCAACTTAAGGCTTCCGAAATGAGAATTTTCTTTCCTAATTGACTCCGAACTTCCCAAAATTCAATCCCGACCATGCCTATGAGTCATAACACCTGAAACGAAGCTGCTCATGGCCTCAAATCGCCAAACGGTGTGCTAGAGCTCAAAATGACCGGTCGGGTCATTACAGGATCAAATTGGGAGAGAAGAAAATTGAGGCAAATGATAAGAAATGGGAAACTTACAACTCCTGGGTTGATCAGATACCGGGGCACCTCCAATTTTGAAAAGGATGGATTCCAATAAATTTGTACATAAGCAGTTCCCTCCAAGTGCGACCCCCAATCGTATTCCCAAAAAATTTCGTATGCCAAAAATCCCAAAGTACAATGGGACCACCGGTCCCAACGAGCATGTAACCTCCTATACATGCGCCATCAAAGGTAACGATTTGGAAGATGAGGAGATCGAATCTGTTCTATTAAAGAAGTTCGGAAAAACTCTGTCGAAGGGGGCAATGATTTAGTACCATAATCTACCGCCAAATTCCATTGACTCATTTGCCATGCTTGTGGATTCTTTCGTAAAGACACATGCTGGGGCCATAAAGGTTGCGACGAGGAAATCAAACCTTTTCAAAGTAAAACAGAAGGATAATGAAATTCCTAGGGAGTTCGCGTCTCGGTTCCAAATGGAACGCAGGGAGTTGCCAGCAGTCACAAATGATTGGGCTGTTCAGGCCTTCACTTAGGGGTTGAATGAACGAAGTTCGATAGCATCACATCAACTGAAGCAAAACTTGATCGAATATCCAGCGGTGACCAGGGACGATGTACATAATCGGTACCTATCCAAGATCAGAGTCGAACATGACCAATTAGGAACTACTTCCAGCTCCGTATATACGAACAGGTCTGCATCCAGAAATCATAGAGATATCGATAGGGAACCTCGGTCGAACAAAGATCGATATCAACCATACATCGCAAACCGCAGGAATGGCGGTCCCGGACGCTATTCCACCCGAAATGATCGAAGAAGTGATCGAGGATAGAGTTCTCGGGGACTTATGAGCAAAAGTCATTTTGATAAGCACACTGATCCCATAGAGGCACCTCGATTATCGGATTATAACTTTAATATCAACGCATCAGGTACTGTATCGGCAATTGGAAGAATCAAAGATACTAGATAGCCCAGGCCCATACAGTCTGATCCTTCCCAAAGAAATCCCAATCTGATGTGTAAGTATCACGACACACATGGCCACAGAGCTGAAGATTGTAGGCAACTGAGAGAGGAGGTAGCTCGTCTATTCAACGAGGGCCACCTTCGAGAGTTCTTAAGTGATCGAGCCAAGAATCATTTTAGAGAAAGCGATGCTAACAGGAAAAACGAACAGGAAGAACAACAACATGTGATCCATATGATCGTCGGCAGGGTTGATATTCCACAAGGTCCCGTGTTCAAACGCACCACAGTATCAATTACTAGGGAAAAATAGACCCGAGATTACGTGCCAGAAGGCACCGTGTCGTTTAACGATGAGGAAGAAGAAGGAATTTCTAACCCCACAACGACACTCTGGTAATTTCTGTCTTTATGAATAAAATTCAAGTTAAGCGTGTTTTAATGGATCCAGGTAGCTCGGCAAATATCATCCGTTCGAGGGTCGTGGAATAGCTCGGCCTGCAAGATCGAATCGTACCAGCAGCTCGGGTCCTGAATGGTTTCAACATGGCCAACGAAATAACCAAAGGACGGTAAACGTGGCTAGAACCATTTAAAAAACCAAGTTCCATGTAATCGAGGGCGACATGAGGTACAACGCACTACTCGAGAGGCCCTGGATTCACAATATGAGGGCAGTCCCTTCAACTCTTCACCAAATGATGAAATTCCTGACACTGGACGGGGTGAAAACAGTATATGGGGAGCACCATACTGCAAAGGAAATGTTCGTGGTCGATGAGGTAATACCAATATCGGCACTTTCGACGATAAGGGGATCATAGGTCCAAGGAAAACAAGAGGCCAAATAGAAACCACAGCCACCAGCCTCGACTGAATCGGAGAATCAGGAAATGGAAGAAGAAGAAGACGATTATTGGATACATCAATCCTTCTTTATTCCCAAAGATTTCGATGCCACCAAATCGACAGTCGAGGAGCTGGATCAAGTCATACTGATCGAGTACCTGCATGATCGAAAGGTATACCTGGGAATGGGGTTAACCCCAAAACTCAAGAAAAAACTCATTAAATTTATTATTGATAACATGGATTGTTTTTCTTGGTCCCACTTAGATATGACAGGGATCCCACCAGAGATAACAACACATCGATTGAGTCTGGACCCGAAGTTCAGGCCAGTTAAACAAAAGAGAAGGCCCCAGTTCGAGGTAAAACATGAACTCATCAAGGACGGGGTAACTAAACTTCTCAAAATAGGATCCATTCGGGAAGTAAAATATCCCGAATGGTTAGCGAACATAGTTATAGTCCCTAAAAAGGGGAACAAACTTAGAATGTGTGTATATTATAAAGATTTAAACAATGCATGCCCCAAAGACTCTTTTCCTCTGCCTAACATCGACCGCATGATCAATGCCACGGCCGTCCACGAGATCTTTAGTTTTCTCGACGCCTACTCTGGGTATAATCAAATTCGAATGAATCCGGAGGATCAGGAAAAGACTTCATATATCACTAAGTATGGCACCTATTATGATATGTAATGCCTTTTGGCCTAAAAAATGCTGGTGCTACCTACCAATGCCAAGTAAATAAAATGTTCGAAGAACAAATAGGTAAGTCAGTGTAAGTATATATTTATGATATGCTAGTTAAGTCCCTGCGCACAGAGGACCATTTGACACTTTTGCAGAAAACCTTCAAAATACTGAGAAAATACAACATGAAGCTCAACCCTGAGAAATGTGATTTCGGGGTTGGTTCGGACAAGTTCCTCGGATTTATGGTGTCAAATCGGGAATCGAGATCAACCGAGATGAAATCAAGGATATCGAAGACATCACAGTCATGGATAGCGTTAAAGCGGTGCAAAGGTTGACATGGCGGATAGCCGCTTTAGGTCGATTCATCTCGGGATTGTCAGATCGGAGTCATAGGTTCTTCTCACTACTTAAAAAGAAGAACCATTTCGCCTGGACCCCCGAGTGCCAGCAGGCGTTAGAAGAATTAAAATGGTACCTCTTGAATCCACCATTGCTTCATACTCCAAAGGCAGATGGAAAGATCTACTTATACTTAGCGATCTCGGAATTCGCGTTAAGTGGTGTCCTTGTCCGAGAAGATCAAGGTACACAATTTCCCATTTATTATGTTAGTCGAACTTTAGGCGAGGCTGAAACCTGGTATCCGCACTTCGAAAAATTTGCACTTTCTCTAATAAGTGCCTCTAGAAAATTAAAGTCGTATTTTCAATGTCACCCAATATGTGTGATAACCACTTACCCTCTTCGTAATGTTTTACATAAGCCCAAGCTATTGGGCCGATTGGCCAAATGGGTCATCGAAATCAGTGGGTATGATATCGAGTATCTACCCCGAACAACCATCAAGTCTCAACTTAGCAGACTTCGTGGCTGACTTCACGCCAGCCTTCGTACCCGAAGTCGAAAAAGAACTTTTGATAAAGTCGGGTACATCGTCGGGGGTGAGGACCCTTTTTATATACGGCTCTTCGAATGTGAAAGGGTCTGGGCTAGGCATCGTTTTGAAGCCGCCCACGGGCAATACAATTAGGCAATCTATCAAAACTGCTAAATTGACTAACAATGAGGCCAAGTACGAGGCCATAATTGCAGGTCTCGAACTGGCTAAAAGCTTGGGAGCGGGAAGTCATCGAGGCCAAATGCGACTCCTTATTGGTGGTAAACCAATTCAACAGAACCTTCGAGGTTCGAGAGGATCGAATGAAAAGGTATTTAGATAAATTGCAGGTTACATCATTTCAAAGAATGGACTTTGCATCATGTACCTCGAGGGAAAAACAGTGAGGCAGATGCCCTTGCAAATCTGGGGATTGTCGTACAACTCTCGAAGTCAGTGATCGAAGAAGGCCATGCCAAAATAAACTCCACGAGCCTAACCTTGGATTGGAGGAATAAATATATTGAGTATTCGAAAAAGGGAAAGCTCCCATCGGACCCTAAAGAATCAAGGACTCTATGAACAAAAGCTGCTCGATTCACATTGACTGAAGATAGAACATTATACAGGAGGACGTTCCATGGACCATTAGCAGTATGCTTGGGACCAGGGGACACCGATTATGTCCTACGAGAAGTTCACGAGGGTACTTGCGGGAACCACTCTGGTGCCGAATCTCTAGTTCACAAGGTCATCAGAGCGGGATACTATTGGGCCAATATGGAGAAAGACACTAAAGAATTCGTTCGAAAATGCGATATGTTCCAAAGGTAAACACCGATGATCCACCAACCCGGAGAACAACTTCATACAGTCTTATCCCCGTGGCCGTTCATGAAACGGGGAATGGACATTGCCATCCCTCTTCCATCGGCCCCAGGTAAATCTAAATTAATTTTATTTATGACTGACTATTTCTCTAAATGGGTTGAAGCACAAGACTTCGAAAAAGTCAGAGAAAAGGAAGTCATAGGCTTCATCTGGGATCACATCATATGCCGGTTCGGGATACCTGCCGAGATTGTATGCGATAATGGAAAACAATTCATCGGCAATAAAGTAACAAAGTTTCTCGAAGATCACAAAATAAAAAGGATCTTATCGACACCGTATCACCCTAGTGGAAACAGACAGGCCGAATCGACAAACATGCCATCATTCAGAATCTAAAGAAAAGATTGAACGATGCCAAGGAAAATGGAGAGAAATTCTACCCGAAGTCCTTTGGGCATATCGAACAACACCAGTACGGGGGCAACACCATTCTCCTTAGTGTATGGCGCTGAAGCTTTGATCCCGGTCGAAGTTAGAGAACCCAGTGCCAGATTTTGATACGCAACGGAAGACTCAAATCACGAGGCTATGAATACCAGCCTCGAACTACTATATGGAAAATAGGAAGCTGGCCTCGTTCGAATGACCGCACAGAAATAATGCATCGAAAGATATTATAATCGAAGGACCAACCTTTGCCACTTTAGAATCGGGGACTTAGTTCTAAAAAAAGTCACCCTCAATACTCGAGACCCAAACAAAGGAAAACTCTCCCCAAATTAGGAAGGACCGTACCATGTCCTCGACATCGTCGGAAAGGGATCCTACAAGCTTGGCATGATGAACGGCGAGTAACTACCAAATAATTGGAACATATCACTCCTCAAATGATTCTATTGCTGAGGTATGACCTTCTCCTTTTTCATTTACATTTTACACTAACTTAATTTCAGGTGTTCAAGTAAAGGCTTCGAAGTTCTCTCAAAGCAGGAAGACACTGGATCTTAAAGCATGTGCTGCACTCTTTTTCCCTTCGGCCGGTTTTTATCCTAAATGGATTTTTCCGGCAAAGTTCTTAACAAGGCAATCATTGTTCGTGCTAACGTAGAGTATCCGAGGTTTCTTTACAATCAACCTCGAATACTGGGGGGCCTCACCCTCAGATTTTATGTTTTCAAGGAAAATACTTCATGTCAATAGGGTCTTGATAGGAAAACTTTGTAATGGGCCAAACGGTTGAATGAACCGTGTCCGTATAGATTACTCGATCCCTAGTGGAAAAACATGTATGCATGCATGAACTATTTAAAGAAGTAATTTTTCTTACCATATGTCCTATGCCTTAATGAAATTTCTACTTCACAAGTTCCATACTTATGATTTCTTGTGAAAACTGGCTCAAGAGACAAATACTACTACACTTCGAACGATCAACCCCGTACTCGAGGACTGCCATCAAAAAATCGGCATGCTCAAACTTCGAGACCATAAGACCTCAAAGAGGCAACCCTCGATTTTATAGGTCAAGGCCGCCCTACTCGGTGACTAACACTTTGGACAAGTTCAAAGTGTTATTGGAAAAATAAACCCAAGGGCCAGACCTAAAGGCTACGGCCAAACTAACGCGGCTCAGAGACGTCCAAATTCCGCAATGAAAACAGGCCTTCGAATTCTTTTGAAAATAGGTTAAAAAAGGCTACCCTCGGTTAAACAATTAAAGGGCTTTTATAATGTCGGTCCTCGAAAAACTTTAAGAGGTATCGAACTGTTTGATACAAACTTTTGCTAAGCCACAAAAAGCAAAAGGTTTCGATCTTGTTAAATCCTTAAAAAGACTAACGGGTACAAACTTACTTTGTGCTAAGGCATAAAAACTTCCTATATGTTAAAATTTTAAGCCGAAAAAGGGAAAAAATCCATTCTTCTGAGGCCATATCGGCCCTATTCAACAACCTAAGGGCCATTATATTTTTGAGTTTGAGAATCCATTCTCACTCAATTCAAACCTAAGGGTTTTACTACCTCGAGTTCGAGCAGGAACTCACTCGACTACAGTTCGAGAATCCATTCTCACTCAATTCAAACCTAATGGTTCTACTACTTCGAGTTCGAACAAGAACTCACTCCATTACAAAGACAGTATTAGTTTTTATTCGGCCAAGATGCACAAAGCGGGTTGAAATTATCACAAGTCAAAAAATTGAGACGGAATTCAAAAAGAAATATTTTATATATATGAACAAAGGTATTTACAAAGGATCGACCGGGGTCCTACACAAAGAAAATAAAAGAAAAGAAAAATACAAGTGCCCTCGCTATGTTTGGGTTGGACTCCCTCCTCTGGGCCAACTTCTTCTTCGGGACCCCCATCATTATCGGACCTGCTCTTGCTGCCTTCATCATTATCATCATCATCGGAAGAGGCCAGTTGCCTAGCATCGGCTTCATGCTCTTTTGACTTGGCTATCTCTGCATAAAGGTCGAAACCTCGAGCGTGGATCTCCTCGAGAGTCTCCCCTCCTGGATTGGCATTTGGCGAGCTCGGCAACCCATTGAGCTCGATCGGCAGCTTCCCTCAGTTGTGCTTGAGCAGCCTCGGCGTCAGCCAGATATATGGCCATCAACTTATCAGCCTCGGCCTTTGCTTTTACGGCCTCAGCTGGGGCCTTTGCAAGTTTAGCTTCGAGCTCTTCGACTCTCTTAGCCTGAACTGAGTACTTCTACCTTGCACTTCGAAGTTGGACTTCAACCGACGACAAATGAGCCAATGCAGTTTCCTTCTCAGCATCAAGGCGGTCCATGCTCTCCTTTCATTTGTAGCAGTCAGCCTTCGCTTGATCGACCTCCTCCCGGAATAACTCGATCCTCTCAATCTTTTGCTGCAACTGTGACATTGAAACATTAGCTTCCACCTTTGAATCAAGCCCGTGTTTTTTCAAGAGAATAGTTACTTGCTCGTTCAGCTCGACTTCCTCCTTGCGAGCTTTAGCCAAATCAGCTCGGAGGTCCCCGATCTCCTCGTTCTTCTTCCCACATAGAAGCTTGAGAGCATTCCTCTCCTCTGAAAGCCTTTAGAGATTGGCCTCGCATTGGCTTAATTTGGCCTGGGACTTAGAGAAAGCCTACATGGAAAAACGAAGGAGTTAGATAGAGAAAAGGAAAAGTGAAAGAAAGCTACATCAACAAATTTCATACTTACTCGGTTCAGAAGATGTTGGGCCTCTTCGAAGAGGTTAGATGCAACATTGAAATCGGAGGTATCCTTGACCTTGGTAAAGCAATCCCAAAAATGATCCTCCTCACAGGGGACTCCGCTTATTTCGGGAGTCCTTATGGCCGGTGCATCCCTTATGACCTCTTCAGAAAAGGCAGGTACATATGGTGAATGACCTGTTGTCACTGCCCCAAGCGAGTCACTCGGGGCGCTCTGTTCCGCTCTAGGGGTCTCGACACCAGCCCCCTCTAGTATGTTTGTTGTTTGGCGAAGGCAACCTCGACTCCAGATGACTCGGGGAATTTGCTCGAATCTTTATTCAAAACTTCTTCATCACAAGGCAGGGCCTCGACATCTGCCACAGATTTAACGGCCTTGGTGGTTTCGACGATTTTCCTCACTTGGGTCACCGGCGCCGAGTCACCACCTTCAGCTTCATCTTCTTCTTCTTCTTCTTCTTCCTTTAGCCTTTGGACTGACTCCAAAGTCAGAGGGATAACGTTCCCCTTGGGTTTCTGAGTTGTTGTCTTTTTGGGTTTAAGGTCCTCGGATGTCGAAACCTTCTTTCTCTTATTGTCCTTCCCCGGCTTCGGAGACTAGGCCATATCCTTTTCCTCACTAGTCGGAGGCCTTAGGACCGCATATTTGTTCAGGCTTACACAAGATAAGACTAAGTAATTAAAAAAAATATCCAATGCCTCGGGTATGGGAAAGGAGAAACTTATCATGGTTCTTTGCTTCTCATTGGCCTTTCTCCAAGTCCCGCCAACAACGCTCAGCATATGAAGAAGTCGAAGCCAGCTCTCGAGGTCAGGGACTACTCGTGGTATCCTAGAAACCGCTGCACGATGAAGGAAGATGTTAAATGAAGCAGAAAATGAAAACATGGAAGTTAACAAGTGGAGTTCTACTTACGCTTCGGGTTCCATTTTTCAGAAAATGGAATTTTCTCTTTCGGGATGAGATAACAGGTCCTCACCCGAATGAACCGACCCATCTACCCTCGGTCTTTTTCCTCTTCGACGCTCGAGAACAATGCCTTGGTGGCTCGACGTTGCAGTTTGATCAACCCTCAAAAGATGCAAGGGTTGTATAATCGGATAAGGTAGTCCAGGGTAAACGACAGCTCCTCAGCTTTGTTGGCGAAGAACCGGAGCATGAGCGCTATACGCCAAAAGGAAGGGTGTATCTGGCCTAAGGTCACCTGATATTGACGACAGAAGTCAATGATGACTGGATCGAGGGGGTCCCACGTGAAAAGATAAGTGTAAACACTTAGAAACCCTTTCACGTGGGTATTGATGCTCTCTTCAAGGGATGGGATCTCTATCACTTTGTTCGCCCAGTTGCAATCCCTTTTGATATTCTCGAGATATCTCACGGTTATCGAGCAGATATATCTCGATATGTGCTCACATCGACCAGGGACCAATGGAGGATTCTCGATTTTAAAGTCAGAATTAAGAATGCACGGGCCGGGAACACACTACTCAAGGAGCGGATCCACCGACATTTTATCACCGACCGGCCGTGAAGAAGAAGAGGAAGCCTTTTATTTTTGAGGAACCGTTTTGGATGTTTTCGCCATGTATGGGTTAAAGAAAGAGGAATATAGTAAGGTTTGGCGGTTCGAAACTAGTGGAGATGACCGAAGGAGTAATGAAAGAGAAGAGCTTGAGAGAGATAAAATCTTAGAAGAGCAGATGAAGATGAAGTAAAGTTTGATTCAACAAAATAATCCCTATTTATGGATTTATGGTGACGGTTCAACAGGCACTAGTGGCCGACCGCCAACTGACGCTCATTAATGGTTTGGGAAACTGTACGACGGAACGTTTCGGTCACTTCTATCGCTTACGTCACGAGGGTGACATCATTGTCTATCAAGATCAGAGAAAAATTGAAGGTTCAGTTCGTTTCTTATCATTATATTCCAAGAAACGAGGGACTATCTTTATACGGTAGAAATTGGGGCTACCCGATTTCACAATTAGATCGAGATCAGGATATTACATCGAAGAGCTGAGGCACTGAGTTCAAGATCGAAGTATCTTTCGAGATCGAGTTCGGTATCAATCAAAGCTAAGGGATATAAGCTTCGAGTAACATCGATGATAGCTTTGTAACGGAAGAGCGAGTTATCCGTGACTGATCGAGGATCGTGGCGTGAATATCGGAACAGATCAAATCAGAAGCGGTTAATTAGCTGTTTATACGATTCCTTTATGGAATTAGAAGTATACCATAATTAGGATTCCTCTACTATAAAAAGAGGAGTTTCAGTCATTTGTAAACATCATTATTCACTGAGAAAAAACTATACAACTCTTTCTTTCTTGCTTATTATTGTTCATCAGATTGTTCTATCTTAATTGTTCTCATATTGTTGTTACCTCGAGAATACCTTAAATCGAGGCTGAAGTTCTGTTCGCACATTGGTTTGATTTATTTCTAGTTTAATTCTATTATTTACTTTCTCATTTATCAATTAGTATTAGGTGAAATCACATATCCTTAAAACCATAATATAAGTTTTATTGTTATCCAAAATTTAGGGTAAACAATACTATTCTTAATTCTTTAACTTGAGTAGATAAAGGTATAAATTTAAGTTATTTTAACACTTTGACCATTGGTGGAAATACACCTACAATGGAGTTGAGTGTATTCGACCATCTATTGATTTATGTTAACAATAGAATTATAGACCACCAGTGGGGTAGAGAATATACTAGAGATTTCTTTAAAAATTCACGTGGAATTTTTGAAACTCGTTGGCGTGAGTATAGGCTATCTGTTTGCACTAGTTACTTGGAAGATGATGAATAATTTGGGATCATCTATTATATTATAGGCAGATTTTGATACTAAACGGTTCCTTTCCATATGCCTTCTCGTAAATAATGTGACTGTTGAGAGTTTCCACAATCGGTTGGATGTTTTGAATCGACATATTCGATGAATTATAATTAATTAAACAAGTCCATTGCGCCTTGGCTGCTAGTGCTTATTCACATCAGACACTAAATTAACTACCTAAACTAAGTGGTTGTAAATAGACTTATATGTGTTGTCATAAAAAAGTCTTATGGCCAAGTTCCGTGCAGATATAACATTTCTTTTTGCCCTTTCCCTAGTGCCAGAAGAAATATGTATAATGTATTGTAACCTTTGTATAGGTATTATAATTCCAACCATTTGGCCCCTTGACTCATTTACTAGAATAAACACCGCATACTATATAGAATCTCTCATCAGTCTATTTTAAACTAGTAGTATATTTTTATAGTGGTCGAGTTATACCGTGCATAGAAAATTTGTAGAAACCCGAATGAACAATGACGATGAGATGCAAACACTTATCAGGCGAAGGAATTACTCAATATACAACCTAAAACAAATTATCAATCTAATGTACCGGCAATTTCATCCCCAAATCGACAGATACAAAAATTCGTCAATTTACAATTTCCTGACCATAATCGATAAATCAAAAGAATGAAACTTTGAGAGGAATAGGAAAAGGGAGACGACCTATGTATGAGGAATGCAAGAAAAATAAGTTGCAATTGAGGATTCATCCATGGGAATGGGGATTGGGAAGGTTGAAACGGCAGGAATCGATTTTGGGATTCTTTTTTTAAATTTGAAAATATTAGAGCGAGGCCAAAGTGTCATAAGTAAAACATTGGGAATAAAGTTTGAATTTTTCCCCTTCATTTTATAATCTCATTTAAGTACTAATTAAGCATGAATTTCAGTTCTATAACAATTATTACTTTAAGACTAATTGGGAATCTAAGTTTAAAAGTGGTTCAAGTGGCCAAGAGCCCCAAGAAGCTCCTGCATGTGTCACAAAGCACAACTGACTCTTAGTTTTATAGCTTATGGAGTCTATTATTCAAATTGTTATTTGACTATCTTAAATTGTCTAATAAAATTATATTTCTCTTATTTGTAATATAAAAGTCACTTAATTATGCTTATAGCACTTAGAAGGTCACTCAACTAAAAAATTTAAATTTTTGATAGCCAAATACCTTGTTTACCCTCCAAATTATAACCTTTATTTGTTATTTTTAATTGCTTTTTAACAAATGTTGATAGTTTAGAGGGTAAAATAGGCATACTTAAGTGATTTTTAAAAAATATGACTTTACTATAGTCACACCTCTTTTATGTCCCACAACCCTATTACGAGGTTGAGTTAGAAGAGTTTTTCCAATCGAAGTGACGTTTTGAAAAGGGATTATTTATTATTTAGAGTCGCCACTTGGAATTTAGTTTTGGTGTTCCAAGCCACCTTTTATCTTGAATCCCTTAACAAAGGATGGTTTGACTCTTAATTTATGGTCTACGAAAACAGAAGACTGAGTAAGGAATTCTGTTGACCGAGGGGAAGGTGTAAGGCACCCCTCGAGTCCCGCGGTTCTAGCACGGTCGCTTTATTGACTCATGTAAGGCTTAAATCAATTTTTAGCTATTCTTGTATTTTATTGATCATGACTTATTTATTACCGCTTAATTAATTATTATATATTTTTTTTAGTTGTGTTTACCAAGATGCGGAACGCACACAAGGTACTTATTTGAAATTAAATATTAAACCAAGGTATGGAGTATACACATGGTTATAGCATAATTATTTTTAAATCTAAAGGCATCGAGACGCGGAATGCACACATGATCCTTTTATTATTTAAGCATATCAACCCAAGGTTCGGGTATGAACACATGGCTAATATTTCAAGTACGTCTAAAATTTTCTAATGTATTTAAAGTTTGTTATTTAGTTTAACTAAAAATTAATAGTCTTAAATGTATTTGAGCAAGAAAATAGAATGATATAAATATTTAAATATGGACAACACTTAATATCAAGAAATATGGCAAACAATCACAAAAATAAAATAAAAAATTTTGTTGACAAAACCTTTAAACAATTTTATGAACTATCTATAGTCTAAAATTTCACGTGGATTATGGCAAAAGAATGGATTAGAACTAAAAATTAAAAGTTAGGAACAAAATTTAGATTAGTATGATTCTTTAAATTCCCAAACATATATATACATATATAAATAACAAGAAGAAATCGACGCTATTTAAAAATACAAAAGAAAGCGAAAGAATAATTGAATTTAAATAAACAAACATCATTCAATCGGTTATACATGACTTTAAATTAACCAAGGAGATTGAGTGTTACCTTTTTGCGAAAATCTCACTCAGTAAGCGACTTAATCTACTAATTATAAAACTTCTAAAACCATGAACGAAATTCACGAACTCGTTCTTTCCTTTTCTTTTCTTTTGCTTTCAAATTTTTTTTTTTTTTTTCTCTTTTCTGCTTTCCAGCCGTTCTTTAACCAAAATTATAAGTTTTGCTAGTTGAACTGTGATGTCTTCAGCAAGAAAAAAACTTGCCAATGTAAAGAACTTGGAAATGGTCATAAAGCAGAAAACAAGATGCACTCAGTGTCATTGCGCTGATGCTTGTTATCATGTGATTCCACATGAAATTCTGATGGTTTGCCAATGTAAAGAACTTGCCAATGCTTGTTTTTTCTTTCTTCTCGTCCCTCTCTCACTTTCTTTTTCTTACTTTTTTTTTTTTCTTCCTTTTTGTTTTCTTCCTCTTTTTGTTTTCTTCCCAACACATATATATAAGATATGTGTGATGAATGGAGGAGTTAGAGTTGGAGTTGGAGTAGGAATTGGAATTGGAGTGAGATAATTAGGATTGTTATAAGATTAAAATTATTTAATTTTTTTTTTTTTTGTTTCTTTGTTTTTTTGTGCCGTTTTTTTTTTTAAACTTTTTTTTTTCTAATTCTTAGATAAAAATGGCAAATCATGTATATATATATACCAACGTTACTTTTAAACTTAAAGGAAACTATAAAAATAAGAAAACTCAATATTTACACTATAGTTTAAATTATGCAAAAAAAAAAAAAATAATAGTTTACTTACTAAAATTCTAATTAAAAGATACTCCATATATATATATATTCACACTTTAAGAATGTTAGTAGTATTATTATTTATTTACTTATTTTAATTAAATAAAATCTACTAAGTGTAAGATAAAAGTTTAAAACATTAATATTAGGCCTAAAAAGAATAATTATACTAAAATAGTATAACATTTGAGTGTGGTCAAAAATTAATTGTTCACAACTATATAATTTCGAATATTTATGTGACCATTTAAATAATGGACTCTAAGTTACTGTGAAGGACATTATAAAATTGAATAAGAGTTGGATGCTAATCAGATTTTGATCCAGATCAAGAAGCTATTTTAACGAATAATAGATGCAGGTGAAGGGGGAGCATTCTCATGGATAAATTTTCTCTTTTACTCTGGGGGAAAAGTTGGTTAAAAGTCTTAATATTTGCCAATATTATATCATGTAAAATCCGAGTTTTTCACTTATTTGCAAATTGCAAGATACATTTACTTTCCAAACCCAGCACTCATTATACATTTTATGCTGCCATTATATATGTTAATTATAATTTGTCCTCATTTTCCAAGCCTACCACCCCTCTTCGTGTTATGTAGGCCTGGCCAGCTGACGACGCATCATTATCGAGTCAGGTGCTTCCAAAATTCTTCCATCGTTATTCTGGGCCTATGTCACATGGACATTAGTGCTAATTTCTTTTGACTTCTTTGCTATTTTGTTGTTTATCCACCGGAATCTTTACTGTTTTAACTAACCATACCTCAATAATTGCTTCATGTTAAAATCAGCTGCTCTTGTTTTTGTTCTACAATTTTTGAAAGAATTCACACACATTTTAACTCACTATTTTAAGGCTTAAGTGAAGTAGTGTAAGACCATTAAAAACTCTTTCAGATATCTTTGCACAACCAATCAAGGACAAAGTGCATTATTGAATATGCTTTTGTATCGAGTCCATAACCAAAATAATGTCCTTGAACAAAAAGAACATTAATAAGTGATAAAAAAAAGTTATAAAAGTATATGTAACGCACTAATTCTGTGCGATATACCTTAACGATAACTTGTGTCGTTAAGATATAACGCACAAAATTAGTGCGTTATACCGCGGACTTTCTGACTGCCCCAGTATAGCGCGGTCCTTTTGTGCGCTATACATATAGCGTTTTCTTTTTCCGTGCTATACCCTTTATTTAATCCTCTTCGTCTTCCCCAATCCCACCAGATCGTCTTCTCCCCCATTTTTTTACTTCTCCCTATTCTGGTCCCCCCTCCCCATCGTTACAGTAAAAAAAAAAGTTTTGGGCCCCCCGTCACACAAAAGGTGTAGAATGTAGGTCCCACTTCGGAGTAGAGCATCGTATTATTGTGGGTTCACTCTTTCGGAGTCAAATTTTCAACCAATTTGCTTTCCGAAAATACTAAATCGAGGTATTTCGCTTTATTTTATGTTGAAACTTTTATAATAGTGCATATTTGTTGATTTCAATGTGTTCTATTTCGTTTTGTGTTTTATTTGCGAAACTAGTATGTTACATTTGTCCGGACTTAAATATTAGTGTTGTATAAAAAAATATAAAATTGTGAAATAAATTTGTCTGTTAATATCCGGACTTATATATTTCTGTTTCCATGCCGTTTTGTATTTTATTTGTGATTAAAATGTATTTGTATTTATATTAAGTTTAGTTTATTTTTTAGCGTAGTAAAATATAGAGCCTTTTAGCGTAGTAAAATATAGAGCCTTTTAGCGTAGTAAAGTGTAGTATTTTAGCGTAGAATCCCTTTAGTTTAAGTATCTTATAGTGGTGGTCGAATATATTTTGTACAATTAAGTTATTAAAAATTATAAATTTAAATTATAAAACAAACACCCAAAATTATAAAAATATTGAATTTGACATACATAATTATTAATGATAGTTTGGTGCTACTGGGCCTCAAATACCGAGCCTGAAACCCATAGGTATATATATATATATATATATATATATATATATATATATATATATATATATATATATACA
>ML384783.1:0-11870 GCA_005239525.1 Nicotiana knightiana | reverse complement strand
ATATATATATATATATATTGTACAATTAAGTTATTAAAAATTATGAATTTAAATTATAAAACAAACACACAAAATTATAAGAATATTAAATTTGACACACATAATTATTAATGATAGCCTGGTGCTACTGGGCCTCAAATATCGAGCCTGGAACCCATAGGTATAAATATTATATAATTCTAAAAATTGTGTAACTCAAAAAATTATTATTTAATTTACAGATTAAACATATAATTAATGTTGTTTTGATTTACAGTTGACAACATGGACGTGCCGCCTATACATCCCGGCCCTTACTCTCCAAAGCTATTAGTCCTACAGTGCGATCATAGATCCGCCCATATATGGGACGGACAGGTACGATGCAGACTCTCCGCGCTAGGAGAGTGGACGACATGTGGGATTTTTTTAGGGATAGCGATATCCATCCCATGTAGTCCAGTGCCTGGAGGACACGGGATTTTATAAGATTATTCAGATCGACCGGACGCAGCTCGACTAGGCTTTGATCATGGCGTTGATTGAGTGGTGGCGACCGGAGACGCACACTTTCCACCTGCCCATTGGCGAGGCCACCATCACGCTGCAGGACGTGGAGGTTTTATATGGCCTGCCCGATGATGGCTTGCCCGTTTCACTGCCTATTCTTATGTGATCTATGTCGCGGGCGAGTTATTTGGATATGCTGCAGAGGCTCACGGGTTTCAGGCCACAGGACGAAACTGCATCGTCAGGGGCCAGTCGGATGAGTTTGACTCCTATTAGACAGTACCTCAAGGTAATCCACCCCACTATTACCGATGAGACGGAGGAGGTAGATATTACTCGATATACGAGGTTGTTGTTGCTTCTTCTATTTGGGGAGGTCTTGTTCCCGAACACTTCGGGAAACCTAGTCAGCCTGCGGTTTCTTTAACATATTGCCGTGCTAGATAACTTACCCTTATACAGCTGGGGTGGTGCTGTTCTCGCCTACTTGTTGTTGATACCCAATTTTTCTCCCTAAATAGTTTTAAAATGCATATATGATTTCAAAATCATTCATTAGTTTCAATTGGTATTTTCCCACAATTTCTACATTTTCTAATTAATTTGCCTAGTATTTTATTTCCAATAAATAATTACGAAATAGCATACAAATGACTTCAAACATCTCTTGATTTAATATTACCATTTATTAAGTCCAAAATTATTTCATAAATAGCCAATTGGCACCTTTTGGCTATAATTACAATAACTTTTCAATTATAGCCCATATGCATACATTTTTGCATCATTTCAATCAAAATTAGTCCATCGTATTTTTAAATACTAAATGATTTTTTTAAAACATTTCCATGCATGAAAAATCATTTTTATAATTAGTAATTATTTTATAAATTGTTTTAATAAATTGTTTAGGGTATTTCAAAAACAACTTTTTTAATTTCAATTTTAGCCTAAATCTACCAGCCCAATACCCCCTTTTAACAACAGCCCAATAAACCTAAGCCCAATATCTCACCTGCCCGACCCAACCCTTTGGCTAAATCCTGGCCGTTGATTATTTTTTATCAACGGCCCAGATCCCACCTTCCATAATTAAACCTAGACCTACCCCCCACCGACCCCTCATTTTCACTCGGTCTCTCATCTCTCTACTCTCTCTCTCTCTCTCTCTCTCTATCTCTCTAGTTTTCTCTAGAGACCTCTAGTCTCTCCACCTCTGATGAGGTCTGTTCTTCTTCTCCGGCCGCCTCTTAGCCAGAAACCATAGAATCCTCACTATCCTCAGGACTCTCATGACTCCTTCTCACCGGTGCTGCTGTCTCTAAGGTCTTCAAGAGACCAGGGTCCACTCCCTCACACCTTGGCCTATCTCAGGCCTTCATGGCTCGATTCCAGCAAGATTTTCCTACTTTCCGACTAGATCCGGTGTTTTCTATACCAACTCTATCTCTCCTGGGATCTCTGAAACCCTAACTCCTGGTATTTTTACGATTTCCTTTAGATCTGTCTTAGATCTGTGTATATCATGAAGCTTTTTACATGTTTTCTTCGAAAACCTTCCTATTCTAAGCGATCTTTCATCTCAAAATTAGGTTTTCATCACCCCTCTTCCAAAAATGATTTTGCTTCTGTTTTAATATCATTATATGATTCTTTGTATGATTCAACGATTTACTCGGAGTTCTCTTTTCATTTTTTTTTACTTACAATGCTGAAAACCCTAGGTTTTCCCCTAATTCTGAGTCTGTCTTTAACCCATATGTTTGTTTAAATGTATGAACGCTTATTTCTCACAAATGTTTAAGCTTTCTGTGATTTTACCCTGTTTTTGCTTATTAGGGTCCCTGACTATGTTCTCTTTCCTTATATCATGTTCAATGTTACTGCTTTGTCTCTAAACCTGTGTGATTTTGCTACTATAGTCACTAGGGTTTCAACTCTCTGATTCCCATTGTTCGTTTATATGTGTGCTAGCCTCGAATCTCTGATTCTATGTGATTCTTTACCTTGCTATACTTTTGCTTGCTTATTATTTGCCTAACTGATTTTGTTCCTGTCTGAATCCCTAACTCTCTGCAACTTTACCTTGTTTGCACCCCTGATTCTTGGAGATTTGAAAAGCCCTACTGATTTCTTATGAGATGTACTTACTGACTTCCAACTTTATTTTCTTACCTTGTTACATAATTGATTTACTGTTAATTGATTACTATTTCCTTAAGTGATATCTTCTGAACCTAGTCTCAATTGTATGCTTGAATTGGGGTGAAATTGTTTCCTTATACGTTACGGGCACAAGAACTTTCCTTAATTGTTATTTACCTACTAGCCGTTTGAGTTTAACCCCTTCAATTAGGGATACCTAATTGACTGTTATACTTACACTGTTATTATATTCCTCTAAGTTATATATGGTCCTTTCCTTATTTAATACTCACTCACTCCCTTGATTATAGGGATACTTGTACTAATTGGGTACTGATTGATATTCAGTCCCACAATCACTATTTAATTCTGATTTTTTCCTTATTTTTCATCAAGTGTTCAAATCTATATATACTCTATTCATACACACACACACACACACACACGAACTAATCTGTTCAAAAAATCTCTCTCACAATTTAAAAGAATCTTTGCTCTCTCTTTTGTGCTAACTACTACTATTCTAAGTTAGTCAGCTGCAAGCCAAGGCTAACTATTGTGCATCTCCTACTTTTCTGTTTGTGTTATTGCTTTCTTCACTTCACTGATATGTTCTAATTTAGATTTCATTCCTCAAACCAACATGTTTTCCATTACTGTTGTAATTCAGTATGCTTCCAACTTGCTTACTTATTCTTCAGCATGTATCTTGGATCCTGAACTCCCCTCTGCATGTTTAAATTAGGCTTTATTTTTTTATGACCAGCATGTTTCTGTACACTTAGCACCTACTTCTTACATGCATATGACTGGTACATTAGTTTAACCATGGCCTTAGGTGTTAATCTGACCTAGCACTATATCCCATGATCCTCTAGACCCTTAGAGTTCCTGATTGTATGTCTATGTGTATTTGCCTGTTGTGTGCCTGCCTTTACATGCTCAGTATTTTACCCTCAAATTCCATTACGCCTATTTGTGATTGTTGGACTACCCTTGGTCCTTTGTGTGATGTTAAGCTTCAATTTCCTTCTTCAAAACTGTTTTCTTACTTACTCTTTCTCAAAATTGTTCCTTACTTAAATCCTTTTTAAATAAAAGCACTCTCACATATACTTTTAGAAGTCTAAGTTCATCCCCCTTCATGTGAGCACTGCTTTGGGGACCCTTTGAGTACCCTCTGAACTCTGACACACAAGGCAGGCACTTCCCACACTGTACATGTTTAATTCTCTGGCTATGTCTGGGTGTGAGCACTGCCCGGGAGCCATTGAGGTCCTTAGGGAACTCTGACACACCCGGACTATGAAAGGCTATGCAACACCAAAGGCATCGATGTTGGGAAGACCTGGACCTAATTGAAGGCTCCCTATAGAAGTAACTTCTTATTTTTCCTTTGGTTGTGTAATTCCCCGGCCTGTAATAATTTGTAAACAACTCAGGGGATGGATAGTGAAAAGGGAGGGATAACTACGCATGCGTTAGCTATTAAAGGGATAGAAATCATGCTATTAGACTTTATTTCCTATCTGTACAATAGAGATCATGTTTAGGCCCATATGTTCAAATTCATGCATTAGAAATCATGTTCTAGGTCTCCTACCTACTGTTTCAGCATGTTCACTTTTACTTAGAAAAATCCTTCTAATAAATGGTATTCTCTACTATCATGTTCCACAGTGCCATGTACGCTTAGAAATCTTGTCCCACGCTAAACAACATTAAAACAAATTATCACTCCAACATCTTCTGAAACCATGATTAATATGAGCATTTAGAAATCTTGCTTAGGAATTCTGCATATGCATCATTTTGCATCTCTACCTGCGCATTAGATATCATGTTATAGGGTCCTAATCGCTCAACTACATTTAGTCTAATTACAGATGTATAAAAAGGTATAACAACCTCACTCAGTTTTCTCTAAACATAACTGGTAATGCTCATGTGTTCTGAACAACCTAGAACAGCATGTTTAGGCAACAATCTGCAACAGTTCCTCTAATAATTCTGTTAATATACACTGTCCCCCGCCTAGCCAAGCCTTAGGTGACTAAATTTCCAAAAAAAAATAGAAATTTGTCTCTCTTGTGTGTGCTGCTTAATACTAATAGGTACTTTTAAATCAGTAGGCAAACTGATTAGAGCATGTTTTGAGTTATAAAACAAGTCTGCCTACCTGTTTATCCTCTAAATTCACCTAGATACCATGTCTTAGGATCTTAATTAACAATAGTGCCCTTATATGTGTTTGAGTCGTGCTAATTATATGCATTATCTGCGGAGGAAATTCTGATCCTCCTATATGCTCCTATGTGTTTTCCCACTGACAGCAGTCCTACATGTTCTTTGCTTATCGCCTTAGAATTTTACCCTTTTAAACCTGAGGGTCTGCCTAGTACCTACCCTTTAGGATAATAGTCCTAACTTCCTCCATGACTGATAGGATGGGACAAATAGCATTGGCACCTTTTGGCTATAATTACAATAACTTTACAATTATAGCCCATATGCATACATTTTTGCATCATTTTAATCAAAATTAGTCCATTGTATTTTTAAATACTAAATGATTTTTTTTAAAACATTTCCATGCATGAAAAATCATTTTTATAATTAGCAATTAGTTTATAAATTATTTTAATCAATTGTTTAGGGTATTTCACAAACAGCCTTTTTAATTTCAATTTTAGCCCAAATCTACCAGACCAATACCCCCTTTTAAAACCAGCCCAATACCTCACCTACCCGACCCAACCCTTTGGCTAAATCCAGGCCGTCGATTATTTTTTATCAACGGCCCAGATCCCACCTTCCATAATTAAACCTAGACCTACCCCTCACCGACCCCTCATTTTCACTCGGTCTCTAATATATCTACTCTCTCTCTCTCTCTATCTCTCTAGTTCTCTCTAGAGACCTCTGGTCTCTCCACCTCCGATGAGGTCTGTTCTTCTTCTCCGTCCACCTCTTAGCTGGAAACCATGGAATCCTCACCATCCTCAAGACTCTTATGGCTCCTTCTCACCGGTGTTGTTGTCTCTAAGGTCTTCAAGAGACTAGGGTCCACTCCCTCACACCTTGGCCTATCTCAGACCTTCATGGCTCGATTCCAGTAAGATTTTCCTACTTTCCGGCTAGATCCGGTGTTTTCTATACCAACTCTCTCTCTCTCTCTCTCTCTCTCTCTCTCTCTCCCTCTCTGGGCTCTCTGAAACCCTAACTCCTCGTATTTTTACGATTTCTTTTAGATCTGTCTTAGATCTGTGTATATCATGAAGCTTTTTACATGTTTTCTTCGAAAACCTTCTTATTCTAAGTGATCTTTCATCTAAAAATTAGGTTTTCATCACCCCTATTCCAAAAACGATTTTGCTTCTGTTTTAATATCATTATAAGATTCTTTCTATGATTCAACGATTTACTCGGAGTTCTCTTTTCATTTTTTTTGACTTACAATGCTGAAACCCTAGGTTTTTCCCTAATTCTGAGTCTGTCTTTAACCGATATGTTTGTTTAAATGCATGAACTCTTATTTCTCACAAATGTTTAAGCTTTCTATGATTTTACCCTGTTTTTGCTTATTAGGGTCCCTGACTATGTTCTCTTTCCTTATATCATGTTCAATGTTACTGCTTTGTCTCTAAACCTGTGTGATTTTGCTACTATAGTCACTAGGGTTTCAACTCTCTGATTCCCATTGTTCGTTTATATGTGTGCTAGCCTCGAATCTCTGATTCTATGTGATTCTTTACCTTGCTAAACTTTTGCTTGCCTATTATTTGCCTAACTGATTTGGTTCCTGTCCGAATCCCTAACTCTCTACAACTTTACCTTGTTTACACCCCTGATTCCTGGAGATTTGAAAAGCCCTTCTGATTTGTTATGAGATGTACTTACTAACTTCCAACTTTGTTTTCTTACCTTGTTACATAATTGATTAAGTGTTAATAGATTACTATTTCCTTAAGTGATATCTTCTGAACCTAGTCTCAATTGTATGCTTGAATTGGGGTGAAATTGTTTCGTTATATGTTACAAGCATAAGAACTTTCCTTAATTGTTATTTTACCTGCTAGCCGTTTGATTTTAACCCCTTTAATTAAGGGATACCTAATTGCCGGTTATACTTACACTGTTCTTATATTCCTGTAAGTTATGGTCATTTCCTTATTTAATACTCAATGTGTGAATCACTCCCTTTATTATAGGGATACTTGTACTAATTGGGTACTGATTGATATTCAGTCCCACAATCACTGGTTAACTCTTATTTTTTCCTTATTTTTCATCAAGTTTTCAAAATTATATATACTCTATTCATACACACATACACACACACACACACGAACTAATCTGTTCAAAAAATCTCTCTCACAATTTAAAAGAATCTCTGCTCTCTCTTATGTGCTAACTACTACTATTCTAAGTTAGTTGGCTGCAAGCCAAGGCTAACTATTGTGCATCTCGTACTTTCTTGTTTGTGTTACTGCTTTCTTCACTTCACTGGTATGTTCTAATTTAGATTTCAGTCCTCAAAACAACATGTTTTCCATTACTGTTGTAATTCACTATGCTTCTAACTTGCTTACTTATTCTTCAGCATGTATCGAAGATCCTGAAATCCCCTCTGCATGTTTAAATTAGGATTTATTTATTTATGACCAGCATGTTTCTGTACACTTAGCACCTATTTATTACACGCCTATGACTGGTACATTAGTTTAACCATGGCCTTAGGTGTTAATCTGACCTAGCACTATACCCCCCTGATCCTCTAGACCCTTAGGAGTTCCTGATTGTATGTATATGTGTGTATCTGCCTGCTGTATGTCTGCCCTTACGTGCTCTGTATTTGTCCCTCAAATCCCATTACCCTGTTTGTGATTGTTGGACTACCCTTGGTCCTTTGTGTGATGTTAAGCTTCCATTTCCTTCTTCAAAATTGTTTTCATACTTACTCTTTCTCAAAACTGTTCCTTAATTAAGTCCTTTTAAATAAAAGCACTCTCACATATACTTTTAGAAGTCTAAGTTCAGCCCCCTTCATGTGAGCACTGCTTTGGGGACCCTTTGAGTAACCTCTAAACTCTGACACACAAGGCAGGAACTTCCCAACTTCACATGTTTAATTCTTTGGCTATTTTTGGGTGTGAGCACTTCTCGGGAGCCCTTTAGGTCCTTAGGGAACTCTGACACACCCGGACTATGAAAGGCTATGCAACACCAAAGGTATAGAGTTTGGGAAGATCTAGGCCTAATTGAAGGCTCCCTATAGAAGTAACTTCTTATTTTTCCTTTGGTTGTGTAATTCCCTGGCCTGTAATAATTTGTAAACAACTCAGGGGATGGATAGTGAAAAGGGAGGGGTAACTACGCATGCGTTATCTAAAAGGGATAGAAATCATGCTATTAGACTTTATTTCCTATATGTGCAATAAAGATCATGTTTAGGCCCATATGTTAAAATTCATGCATTAGAAATCATGCTATTAGACTTTATTTCCTATATGTACAATAGAGATCATGTTTAGGCCATGNTTTATTAGGTCTCATACCTACTGTTTCAGCATGTTCACTTTTACTTAGAAAAATCCTGCTAATAAATGGTATTCTCTACTATCATGTTCCACACTGCCATGTACGCTTAGAAATCTTGTCCCACGCTAAACAACATTAAAACAAATTATCACTCCAGCATCTTCTAAAACCATGATTCATACTGTGACTACTGAGCATTTAGAAATCATGCTTAGGAATTCTGCATATGCATCATTCTGCATCTCTACCTGTGCATTAGATATCATGTTATAGGGTCCTAATCGCTCAACTACATTTAGTCTAATTGCTGATGTATAAAACGGTATAACAACCTCACTCAGTTTTCTCTAAAAACAACTGGTAATGCTCCTGTGTTCTAAACAACCTAGAACAACATGTTTAGGTAACAATTTGCAACAGTTCCTCTAATAATTTTGTTAATATACATTGTCCCCCGCCTAGGCAAGCCTTAGGTGACTAAATTTCCAAAAAAATTAGAAATTTGTCTTTCTTGTGTGTGCTACTTAATACTAATAGGCACTTTTAAATCAGTAGGCAAACTGATTAGAGCATGTTTTTGAGTTATAAAACAAGTCTGCCTATCTGTTTATCCTCGGAATTCACCTAGATACCATGTCTTAGGATCTTAATTAACAATACTGCCCTATATATGTGTTTGACTCGTGCTAATTATATGCATTATCTGCGGAGGAAAATCTTAGCCTCCTATATGCTCCTATGTGTTTCCCACTGACTGCAGTCCTACATGTTTTTTGCTTGTCGCCTTAGAATTTTACCCTTTTAAACTTGAGGATCTGCCTAGTACCTACCCTTTAGGATAGTAGTCCTAACCTCCTCCAGGACTGATAGGATGAGACGGTTAATAGCACGCAATAGAATCTGTGACCAACACACGCTTTAATTACCTTCACGGGGTGGGAAGGGTAGAATATGTATGATGACCGGCGCACTAATACCACGTGTAGCTCCTCTTCGAGGAGTGATTACCGGGTATTGCCTTGATGTGATCCATATTATTATAAACCTAGGACACATGTATATGCTAGTTCGTAATCATCCCTACTTTTTTCTAAACACCTGTATGCTTAAGACTTAAATCCCCTCTTATTTGAGCATTTACTTGTTATTTGTTAGTTGTAAAAATTCACGAAACCATTTGGCCGGGAACCATACTTGTGGATTCTGAGAGGTGCCTAATACCTTCCCCTTAGGTTAATTTCAAGCCCTTACTCAAATCTCTGGTTAGCAACGTAGTTGTAATTGTAGCCCTTAGGTGCCTAACGCATCTTAAAAAATCGTTATGTGAAGACTCTTCAAAATATGCAAACCCTTTTCCCAAAAGGAAAGAGTTGTCCCAACCAATGTCATAAACCCGATATTCTGCTAAGGAAGAGGAAAAAAAGGGTGCGCGACACCAACCACTTAAATTGTTCTTCCAGTTTTTTTTTCTTCTTCTACCTCTTTCAGTTTCGCCTTCAACTCCGCAACGTCTCTTTTATTTTCTCTTTCACGTTCCCATTGTTTTAAACACAAATTATGAAGATGCTGCGAAGATTCTTTGTAGCATTCCTGATAACATGGTTCATCAATCCATACCTCAAAATCGCAAATAGGTTCGTCGAGAACCTTATAAAACTGGTTCACACAGTGCCAGTAGCGGCGTTCAACTTCACCATTATCCCAACAATTTTACATCATGCATCTTTTTCCACACTTGCACATTGGTGTATAAAGAGGTTGAGACATTTGTGCATTAAAAAATTTTCTATTAGTAATTTTTTAGCGCACAAAATAACTAGAATGAGCCCGTTATTTATAGGCGAGACAACACACATATCGTAGTATTTAACCGCGCTAAATATATAAATATACATATAACGTAGTATTTAATCGCGCTATGTTTTACGTGTTAAATATCATGATGTGTACAAGACAACGTTATGTCAGCTGGTCAGCCTTTTCAGTTCGACAAAACAACACACATAACGTAGTATTTAATCGCGCTAAATATACACATGATTTTATTATTTAATCGCGCTATATTTTGCGTGTTAAATATCATGATGTGTACAAGACAACTTTATATCAGCTGGTCAGCCTTTTCAGTTCGACAAGACAACACACATAATGTAGTATTTAACCACGATAAATATACACATAATTTTATTATTTAATCGCACTATATTTTGCATGTTAAATATCATGATGTGTACTAGACAACTTTATGTCAGCCTTTTCAATTCGACAAGACAACACACATAACATAGTATTTAACCGCGCTAAATATACACATAATTTTATTATTTAATCGCGCTATGTTGCATGTTAAATATCATGATGTGTACAAGACAAATTTATGTCAGCTGGTCAGCCTTTTCAGTTTGACAAGACAATACACATAACGTAGTATTTAACCGCGCTAAATATACACATAATTTTATTAAATTATCATTTAAAAAACTAAAATGGAAAAGTTCAAATCATAATTAACAAACATAAATTTATTTCATAAATCTTGCAACATAAACAAAACAACTAATTATTACAACATAAACTCATGGATAGTTAGGCACACTAGAAGAACACCCACTATGAGCTTGATTAGTATTGCCACCTGAAGGACATTTTCGACGTTCGTGTCTTGTTTGCGAGCATATAACATATATGCGCGCATAAACGGTATCACTAACATCCATTTGGTTCCATTTACGCGTTCTCTTCTGCACCTGTATTCGACGCAAATAGGACTTGTTGCATACCATTTTAAATGGTTCCGACGGCCAATAATGCTCAGCACCCACTAGCTACAACTGCCCACTATATGTATTTAGATACTTGGCAACACTATATTGTTGATCAACATAGTTGGTCTCCCTAAAACCAATACGTTGAAAACACTTGATGGCATGTGGTAGATGGACCATTTCCCACAAGAGCATAACCTTGATGATTCATTTACAGTATGTACATTATTCCCCCGATTTTGATGGATAGTGGTGCGAACTTCAAAAACATTTCTTTCGTTATCATACTGCAAAAATAAATGCCAATGTGCTTGCCGTTTGTATTTCTCAAATCTCTTCATTGGCACTGGCATAAATTCAACACCCCTTTCCATCAATGTCGTTGCAGCTGCATACCGTTCAACAAATCTTTCCACCATCTGCTTGAACGACATCCGCACCATGGCTGTGACAGGCAATCCTCTTGCCGACTTCAATAACCCGTTGAAAGACTCTGACACGTTTGTAGTCAGAATTCCCCATCGTCTGCCACCATCCTCATGCAAAGTCCACTTTTCAGGGTGATGTCGCATTAACCAACAATAGACAGCCTCGTCTTCTTACCTGATAGATTCCATGTGCCTCCAGAATTTATGTTGTTGGTGATTTGTTGCTGCCATCCACATCAAATCATGTAGATCCTTGTTGGGATATGCCTTCTGGAAATTGGCCTTAAAGTGCCTCACACAGTAACGGTGGTATGCATAAGGTTCTTGCCATGCAGGCAAGTTCTCCACAGAACTTAAGATACCACTGTGCCGATAAGATATTAGACAAATACCGGAACGCTGTTTGACAATGTGCTCTTTCAAGTGGTTAAAAAATAGCGTCCATGATCACGCTCAACTATGTCTAATAAAAGACTAAGCGGGCGTTGCAAATATAATCCGG